>JACEEZ010017480.1:0-39460 GCA_016584305.1 Chionoecetes opilio | reverse complement strand
GGTTAGATGGGATGTGCATATGATGGCTGACTATTTGGTTTGGCATCAAACGCGATGTCCTCAAGTTAACACGTCAGACAAAGCTACAAACGTAAATTTTTACTTAACCTGCACACATTATAGCCTTATCCTTTCTAGAAAAAACATTATAATGTTAAATAAACATTCTATTCATGCCTATTTCTTTCATTTTTTTCATTGTATTTAGCATTTGCAACTTTTATAAAATCAGCCTGTTACTGTTATGTACAGTATTTTTTCATATTTTTTAAAAAAAAAAGAAAAGAAAATCTACAGTTTCAAAAACTTACGTGATAGAGAAAAACTGAGATTCAGTTTTGGATTCAGACCCAAAATTACTTAATACAAAGTGGTCAGACCTAACTCAACAAAAATTGTTCCCCAGTGACTCATTGGTGTCCCGGTATTTAACACGTCCCTTTGATTTAAGGGGAGAGTCCGCCGTGAAATATGAGAAAAAAAAATATCGTATAACGATTTGATTATATGGTCTATGGCAACACCCTATCCTTTGCTTTCGAATAGTAGAATTTTTTTTCGGGCAGTTGAACATTTTTTCTTAATTGCCCATAGCAGGGGCATTTAAAAAACTTTTCAAACTTGTAAAAAAAAAAAATTTTAAATATGATTTTTTTTGGATAATTTTCCCTATTCAAAACTAAGCCTTTAATAAAATCACCAGCAAGCTCGGGTGATTTGTAACCACGTTAACAATTCTGGACCAATTTTGGATATGAAAGTGCAAACCTTTAACAAAACATTTTGGAACAAATGTATACTCCACAGGACTAGAAAAGAGAGAAAAGAGAAGAATTACACCGATAGAAGACAATACAAGAAGAGGATACAGAACAAGATTCCAACGGAAGCTAATGCACCTGGTGATTTTGATCGGAGGAACCTTGCAACATGGGGTTGGGCGCTCCCTGACAACCTCGCCTTGGCGATTAATTAAAACCTTTAAAGGGGGACAAGGTGCAGAGTTCCTTTATGCATGCATTGTTTGTGATTACTGAACCCTAAATTCATATGAAAGTAGCATTGACAGTGATAGTACCTTCACTGGATGCAACTGTTTAGCAAAACTTCAAACGCTTTTTTCTCAAAACTATATACAATGACTAAAAATTCATCTCTGCTTTTATTTGGCACGAGTTCACGAACCTTTGGACCACAAATCAATTATCGCTGATAGAAAAACGTGAATTTTTTTTTGACCCCCAAAAAAGTGATGGTCTGGGACGTAACCCCTATTTTCCTATTGAACCTGTTTCGCCGCACAACGAATTTTGCCGTGCACGACGGGGAGGGGTACAGGACCGTGACTGTCGTGTTTTGGCGGGTTCCGACAGTATATATATATATTAATATATATATATATAATAATATATATATATACTGGTACCTTACGTACGAAGTGCCTAACTTACGATTTTTCCAGTATGAGCAGTCGCTCGGGTCGAATTTTTGTTATGCTCTGAGTTGCAGCCAATCCGAGTTACTAGCGAGTTTTTTTGTTTTGTTTTTTATTACGAGCCGGCTCAGATCGCCGCGCTAGTTGGCGCAAGCGAACGCCACAACATCCCCCACCATCCCCGCTCTACACTCGTTTTCACTTCACGTGGTTACCTCGCCGGTGGAAGCATCTCTGTTGTGTTGTTGGTCACCCAGGCGATTGCAAATGGAGGAGGGTGCGTTGGCAGTACATTTACGAGCAGTTCCATCCACAGCTGTTTTTCCAACAGCTGATTACACAGAGTATAACACTGGCGAATGCAAATGGTGGGGGTGTGCAGTACTTTAGCGGCAGTTTTCCACCCACAGCTGTTTCCACAGCGGAGACACAGGTCAAGCCACTATATCTCTGACTGTTTCACGCGACAATGTTTTGAAATTGCCAGCTGCATAGCGCCTGCCCCGCCCGGACAAGAGATATAGTGGGTCTATGACTATCATATAGACTGGTTTATCTATAATATGCATATCTGTAATCTTCGTAATGTTTGGTCTATAATATTATCAACTAAAAAACAGTAAACACCTAAAAAGATGCCATATACGAGACTGTTCACGTCAACTCGTCGCCACTTAAAACTTTGCTAGTCACTTTTAGCATGAAGGTATCATAGAAGCGCATGTTATTAGCTTTCCATTTGATGTATTTCGTTTTCTGATAACTGAATTAGAATCATGCCTAAATTAGCATTAAATAAATAATAATCTCAAGCGGGTATTTTCCCGATTGAAGTTATTTATTTAGTTACGCTATATTATACATGTGCTAATTAGTTTTATCAAAAAAAATTCTAAGTAAATAAAATACATCAACATCGGGAACATTACCCGATTGATGATTTTTATTATTTATTTAACGATAGTTTTTTTTATGGCATGGTCTAATTCATTTATCCAAAAAACGAAATATCTATGAAAAGCTATAAAATGGCGCTTTCTTTGATAACCCTTCATGATAAAATTGACTTCAAAGTTTTAAAACGGCGAAGAGTTTTAATGATATTTAAGTTCATGCATATTTCTTCGATTCTCGTAATGGCTTTCTTTAGCGTGTTTTTACTGTTTTTTTCATTTGATAATATTATATACAAACATTTTACGAAGACCTACGTATATCTATATACTGATAACCATCCTTCATGATCCGTATATATAATAATATTATAATATATCTGTATATCTATGTATATATATATATATAATTATATATGAGTCCGAGCGGCCCTCTACTTCAGGCCCTTGTGGCGACAGCTGATGTTCTGTGCGCAGTCCGTTACGGGTCTATGAAAGATAAAACACTGGCGAATGCAAATGGTGGAGGGTGGAGTGCCATATGTTTAGCGGCAGTTTCCACCCACAGCTGATACACAGAGTGTAAACACTGGCGAATGCCAAATGGCAGAGCGTGAGTGCAGTCCAGATTCATATAGGACAGTCAAAAAATGGGGTGGGTGTTTTTGGGGGCTTGAACGGATTAATGGTATTTCCATTATTTCAATGGGGAAATGTTTGATATACGAGCAAATTTAGTTTACGACTCGATCATGAACGAAATTAAACTCGTAAGCCAAGGTAACCACTGGTAATATATATATATATATATATTTATATTATATATATATTATATTTTAAATATATATATATATATATATAATCTGATATATATATATAACTTATTCTATTATATAATATAATCTATATATATATATATATAATATAATATATATTTATATATATTTTCTATCTATCTAGCTATCTATCTATCGATCTATCTATCTATCTAATCTATATCTTATTCTATCTATCTATCTTCTGTCTATCTATCTCTCCATCCTCCATCCATCCATCCATCCATCCATCCATCCATCCATCCAATCATCTATTTAATCTATCTATCTATTCTATCTATCTATCTATCTATCCATCTAGTCTACACAGCGCACAAAGTATTGTTTGCCGCATCATTAACAACCGCTCATAAGGGAATTCTGAAATGTACTCTATAGCAGCCCTGTAATTCCGAAGAGATATCCTAACATATGGCATTTTGTTTAAGCCGGGCACTGTCGGGCTAGTCTATCAAGACCGTTGAGGAATGTTCAGATGCCACTTGTCTTATCGACGAAGCATTTGAAAAGGATCGCCTCACTCTCCGCGAGTAATTTGAACAGGACGCGCGTTGTATAACTATCATTATTTTCATCATGGGTGACAAGAAAAACCTAACAAAGAGCAAATTAAAGTTATTGTGACCCTAACCAGGAGGAGGCCAGAGGAAGAATTCAAAGGATGTGGGTGTTACACCGAGGAAATGTGTGATGAAGTTGGTGGGTGTTTCGTGAATGGTGGCGGGGGTGGCAAAACACCATAACATATCAGAAGTGGCCCCACGAGGGATGTAAATGTCATATCCCGTAATATTTTTCTTGCTCTTATTTGAGGATGGGCATCCACTATGGACTTTTCGGTGCCTTGCTGATGTTTTACATCCTTGCCCTGGCCACTTCTTTAATGTTATGGTGTTTGCCCCCCTCCACCCTTCAAGAAACTCTCCACCACGTCGATCAACATTTCCTCGTAACACCCACATCCTTGATATTATCTTCCTCTGGCCTCTCTGCCTTGTGTAGGTCACAATACTTTATTCTCCTTTGTTAGGTCTTTCTTGTCACCCATTATAAAAATAATGATAGTTATCCAACGCGCTTCTGTTCAAATTACTCGCGGAGAGTGAGGCGTCCTTTTTCAAAATGCTGTCGTCTATATTGACAAGTGGCATCTGAACATTCCTCAACGTCTTGATAGACTGCCCGACAGTGCCCGTGCTTTAAACAGCTGCCATATGTAGGATTATCTCTCTCAGGAGTTACTAGGCTTGCTATAGAGTACATTTTCAAATTCCCTTATGGGAGCGTCCTGTTATGATGCGGACGAACATATTTGGTCGCTGTGTAGATGATAGATGGATAGATAGATATAGATAGATGGATAAGATAGAAGGTAGATAATCGATAGATAGATGATAGATAGATAGATAATAGATAGATAGATAGATAGATAATTTCGATAGAGTAGATAGAAGATAGATAGATAGATGGATTGATGGATGTGGATGGATGTATGTGTGGATGGATGGATGAGATGGATGTTGTGTGGTGGCTGGATGGATGGGAGGATGGATGGATGGATGTGGATGGATGATAGATATATCGATATATAGATAGTAAGATAGATAGATCGATAGCTAGTAGATAGATGATAGACTAAATCATATATATCTAATCTATATTATATTATCTCTCTATATTTATATATATATATATATATATAATATTACAGTGGTAAACCTTGGCTTATACGAGTTTAAATTCGTTCATTGACGCTCGTAACTCAATTTGCTACGTATTAAATCAGTTTCCCATTGAAATTAATTGAAATACCAATTAATCCGTTCCAGCCCCAAAAAACCCACCCCATTTTTGACTGTACGATTATGAACTGGACTGCACTCACCCTCTGCCATTTGCATTCGCCAGTGTTTACAACTCTGTGTATCAGACTGTGGGTGGAACTGCCGCTACACATACTGCACTCACCCTCCGCCATTGCTTCGCCAGTGTTTATACTCTGTCATAGACCCTGTAAACCTGGACTGCGCACAGAATATCAGCCTGTCGCACAGGCCGAATTTCAGGCCCACTCGGATTCATATATATTTATATATATATATATATCGGATCATATAGACTGGTTTATCAGTATATATGATATACTGTAGTCTTCGTAAATGTTTTGTTCTATACTATTATCAATAAAAAACAGTACAACACACGCTTAAAGAATGCCCTTTACGAGACTCTGAAGAAATAGCTGCACTTAATATTCACTTAAACTCTTCGCCGTTTTAAAAAAACTTTGCAAGTCCCCTTTTTATCATGAAGAGTATCATCAAGCGCAATTTTATTAGCTTTTCATAGATACTATTTTCGTTTTTTTGGATAAAATTAGAACCATGCATAATTAGCGTTGAAATAAAATAACTAAACTCATCCTTCGGTATTTTTCCCTATTGTTGTGTTATTTATTTACTTATATTTTCTTGTTCTGATAAACGAATTAGCCCATGTATAATTAGCGTTAACTAATAAATAACCTTCCTCGGAAATTAACCCGCTTGAATGATTTTTATTTATTTATTTAGTGCTAATAAGCAGGATTTAATTTCATTTCAAAACGAAATACATCATGGAAAGCTATAAAATTGCCGCTTTTCTCTTGATACCCTTCATGAATAAAGTTGACTAGCAAAGTTTTAAAGTGCGAAGAGTTGAAGTGAATCAGTCTCGTAATGGCATTTTTTTTAGCGTGTTTTACTGTTTTTTATTTTGTATATTATAGAACAACATTTACGAAGATTACATATATCTTATATACTGATAACCAGTCTATATGATGTCCATAGACCCCTATATCTCTTTGTCGGCGGGCATTCCGCTATGCATGCAATTTCACAAAACTTGTCTCTTGAACATCCAGAGATAATGGTGGTCATGACTCTGTGTATCAGCGTGGAAACATGCCTGTGGGTGGAACTGCCGCTAACGTACTGCACTCACCCTCCACCATTTGCATTCGCCGTGTTTTATACTCTTGTAGCAGCTGTTGGAACAGCTTGGAATGAACTGGCCGCTAAATTTACTGCCCTCACCCTCCCGCCATTTGCAATCGCTGTGTGACAACAACCAACAGAGATGCTTCCACGGCGAGGGTAACCACGTGAGTGACACGAGTGAGATGCGGATGGTGGGCGGATTCTTGTGGAGTTTCGCGGCGGCGCACTACGGCGGCGTAATCTGAGCTCGCTCGTAACAAAAAACAAACAAAAAAATCGCTAGTAACTTCGGATTTGGCTCGCACTCAGAGCAAAAAATCGACCGACGGACTGCTCTAACTCCGTAAAAAATCGTAAGTTCGGGCATCTTACGTCAAGGTACACATATTATATATTTATATATCTATTATATATATTTATATATATTATATATATACTTATATATATATAGATAATATATAAATATATATATATAATATATATATATATATCTTATATTATATATATTATATATTATACGTATTTGCCGCGCATAGTTAATGCACCTCCCGCATAAGACGCACCCCTATTTTTACAAGAGGTTTTGAGAAGAAACAAATATATTGCGTTTTTGATGGAACGTTTTTTTTTTTCGTAAAATTATCAAGCTAATAAAATCAGATTTGTAGGGAAAGCAAATGATTAAATTATGAGCTGTACCTAATACATATTCACTGTGCAGTGAATGTGAATGAAAAATTATACTATTTAAAATGTAATAGAATGACAGTGTAACAATTGGTCATAAATCATAATGTCTTGCGGATGCCCCCACAATTTGATATTCTAATATTTTGCTACCTATGACTATAGCTTAGTTTAATGTTTGTAGTATTCCTTTTGCTGCTTTTCTTCTATGTTTTTAGACTTTGGGGAAAATTTGCAGTATAATTTGGTATTATTTTGGTAGTATGCTTTCTCAAGTCCTACCGTATACCGGTGAGTCGGCCACTGCAGTGAGTCGCCAGGCGCAAATATTACGAATTATAGCATTACTATACTAATTTTTTATCTGCCACTGAAGATGATACACGTAGTTTATGTCATGACTGTATAATCTACCCTGTTTCAGCGTTGTTTTATGCTTTGTATCTGCAATATAACTGTTGCGGCATTTGCTTGTCTCACGTTTTTTCTTCGCGCGATACATACAGTAACAGTGCTTTTCGGGCGACGACACAACTTGCCGTCTTTCAAACTATGATAAAATTTTATTTTCGCCGTTGGTCAGAGGAAATTTTATATATCCAAGCATCTTCCGCACTAATATAAATAGAGACTTTGATTTACTTTACCTCTAATTTCCCTGAATTCCCCAGAGTGGCGCTCAACTGTTGGGTTAAAATACTAGCTGGCGACTTTTTACTGTGTAAGTATAGTGAGGTCGCCACTCGGTTTTATTTTTGTATTTGTTCATTTATGGCCTAATATGACAACAGATGAAGACACAAATGACACAGACTTTCCAGATAGCCCCTTTCTACCTTGCCTGAAATCATGGATGTACAAATGTAAGTATTAACGCCACCACACGTCTGTAAATAACAAAGAAACGTGAACTGGCGCCTTCCTGTTATCTACGTTAGGACCTCTTACCGACACCATCGTGTAGCTTTTTTCATTATGAGTATTTTGAACCCCATTTCCCTGGCGCAATTGATATATGCATTCACGTAGGACCGAAAATCTACCGTTATTACTTCCAGTCAGAAAGTTAAGTTCGGTTTAATGGATTAGGTTAGGGGGTGAGGTGAGGTGAGGGTTTGGTTTACGAATGATCTAGAGAAATAACGAAACTACATAATAGTGGCACTGTGAAGCATAGCATGGGTTTGCGGGGCCGACCTGGAGGAGCAGGTTTGCCTCCCCCCAACACACATGCAACCACATTGATATCCGACAAATTGAGAGCCAGATTAATTCCAGACACATCAACTATTCAGGAGGACTTAAAAAAGTTTCGGCCTCGAAATCGGTGGTTGTCCATACAAAATTCACGAAGATTTTTGATACAACGGTACCTCTGTACCTTGTTGTTATGGTTGTAATTGTGAGGGCAACCGGTTGTCGGGATCGACGATATTTTCATCTGGTTTACACCTATGAATCTATTCCTTCGCGAGGGTTGATTGTCCTTCTTCAGGATGTACATGTGAGGCTGATTAACACTCTGAAATCACGGCAGCGTTCCGTCCAGCCGGCCTTGATTCACACTATTCGCATCGTTTCTGCCATTTTCGGCAGTTTCCTGGCTCCCCTCTAAGCAGTACATGGTGCCTCTGAGGCTATGCTTGAAGAAATTTGCAATTATACAACTTCTGTCGATGAAGAAAGGGTTGAACTCTAAGAACATTGTTTAGATACATAAGCCTGAGAAACGACAATTTTCACGGCACAGTCTCATTACGTAAATATCTTCCCCAGAAACCGTTACGTGACAGGCAGTGATGTTTGGGCCTACGTGATGGCGGCAACACCGTTTAGTGTACACTCATTGTATGATGTAAGAATTCTAAAAACGGAATGTAGACGTGTCCTGTCACCATTTCACGGTCATGATGGTATTGTGTGATTCGGCCTTGAGGCGACGGTGTGGCGGCCGTGTGGGTCTTTGGTCCTTGGTGTACTGTGTGGCGACTTTTGTCCCGGTCTACTTACCATTGCAGCCTTTTTACTAGCACTCTTTCACACAGTTTTCCTTATCCGTGAGGTAAGTTTGGGATTGGGGATTCAAGGTGTAAAACCCTAGCTTCCTCCTAATCTCATCTTGTTCCACTGTAGCGGCGCTAACACACACCGCCACATACACACCTTGCATCGGCTTAGCACCCCCTGTCTGGGACCAGGTATAAGGCCCGAGGGTGACCTGACGCTGAACTACTTGTCCCTCTCTCGCCGACACAACTGCAAACCAGCTGCCATGTCCTTCAGTCAGCTACAGGAACCACGAGACACACACGCTGCGCCCTCTTGTCCCCCCCACAGTTGTACAATATCGCTGATCAAATAAACTACAAAGCACAGGACGCCCTTTCCTCCATCTTGTGTTATATACGAACTCCCCAAGATACTAAGCACTGCCCTCTCACCGCTCACACTCCTTCAATGAAACTTTAACAGCTCTTTGTTTCACTATTCCATTTATCTACAATACCCAGTCCCAGCAAAATTCCATCACCATTTCTGCCTTCCCCCTATCATTTCCTTCCAACTGTTGTGTCACTTGTTTTGGCCCGAGTCGAATGCTGGTTAAGGCGACAGCTAATATGCGGATGGTTTTTGTTTTTTCCATGGTGCGGGGAGGGTCTGAGCGGGTAGACCCCTGTGGGTGCACGGACGCTGTGCCGAGACGTTTAATCAGATGTTTTACAATGGAGAGGCAGCAGCGGAGGTGGAATTATGTTTACATCTGACACGGCCATCTTGGCAGCAGCAATCCTATCTTTTCCCCAGCTCATTTTTTCTCTTACACTCCAACCTTTCTTAGTATTATAAATTCTGTTGATAACACAGTTTACAATTTGTGGGTTCAGTTGACTACTGCTCATCAGAGGTTCACTCCAGACCCCTTTAGTAATCACCACCGCTGTTTCTGCATTTCTCTACCCGAATCTCATGCGCTATATGGCCGCATTAGACCGGGTGAACTTTGCATTCCTTTTTAAAGGTAAAAAACCTGCGTCTTATGCGCCGCAAATAGGTATATATATATATATATATATATATATATTATATATATATATCTATATATCTATATTATATATATATTATATATACACATATATATATACACATATATTACCCAACCCTCGTTTTCCGGACCTCCAATGTCCCGGATATGGGATTTGCCGGACAAAAATCCGAGGTCCGGGATATGTCCATAGTCCCCGACAAATGGCCTGGTCCGTCCGTAAATCAACCAAGTTGTCCGTCTGTCCGAGCATCTCCTTGTCACCACCCTGGTCAGTGTCCGCGCCTCCCACTCTGTGCAGCCGTGTCGCGGTCGTATTGTTTACATTTGGGCACAAGAACACTCACGGTTTCACCTACCACCGCCCCGTCAGTTCCCTGACCCCACTGCCCCTGGTGCAGGAAGCGTCCTCTGGACTATGAACACTTTCTTCGCTGTCCGCGCTTTCCACTCCCACCATGTAAGTGCTAACTCTCTCAACTTCTCACCCTGAAACGTCGCACTTTGACCACCCCACCATGATGCGTCGGGCGGGCGTTCACCAGGTGGCAGCTGGTTAGCGTCGGTATTTTTTAACATTTGGGCACAAACACTCACTGTTCACCTGCACCGCCTCCTTGGAGTCCCCTGACCCCACTGCCCCTGGTCAGGAAACGTCTCTTGAGAACTACGGAGGTTCCCAATTACCGAGCATTCGGTATCCGAGAATCAGATATACGATATTGTGTAAATTAGGGTCTAATTTTCAATATACAGATCCGAAAATCCCATGATAAAGACATTTAAACTGGGGTGAGTAAAATTATCAGTTCAAATGACACGCCCTACACCACTCCCTGGCTGGACAAAGGGGATTTGGTTGCCCAGTGAGGGTCCCCCTAGCAAGCCGTGACAATGAGGGTAATTAAGCATATGGTGCGGGCCCTACATTTAGGGGTAATTAGCATGTGTGGCGGGCCCCACTTGGGACGCTGTCCAAGGTCACCCGCTTAAGCAAGGCATGACCTGAAGGGTAATTAAGCATATGGCGCTGCCTGACTTTAGGGGTAATTACCAAGTGTGGGGCCCCAACCTTGGAACCCCTACACTACCTTTCTCTTGTTATCACGTGCGTCCCATACATTACAAAACGTCTTTGTTTTGCGTTGTTTGTGCATGTTTTTGTTTAATTAATGGGCATTATGTTTATTTTTTGTGCTCTTTTCTCTTTCAGAATGCTTTTTCCTACAGAATAGGTATACATGTGGGTAATCATAACGCTGTGTGTTGTTGTGTTTGCTATGTTTATTTAGCCTGAAAAACATGTCTTTTTTTTTTTTTTTTTTTATTGATGGGGTCCTGGAGCAAACCTATATTTTACCGCATTAGTTATGTGTTTCGTTTACAAGATTCGCTTCACGAGTATGGCAGTGGAACCTAACTGCTCGTTCTTCGGGACTCCCTGTATGAACACTTCCTGCTGGCCCGGTCCCGCCAGGTGGCAGCATCTCAGAGGACTTAAGTCCCGCGCGGTAGTTGATATTGGCGGTTGCAGGGGGGAGTAAATACGAGAGTAATAAACGTCCGGGGGTGGGTAATGCACGGACTGTTGCGATTTCCGTGCTTTTGCGGTTCCTGGACCAGTTCTCCCCTATTAATCCGGAAAATGAGTTTGTGTGTATATATAAATATATGTCTATCGATCATATAGACTGGTTTATCAGTATATAGCATATACTTGTAATCTCGTAATTTTTGTTCTGTAATATTATCAATAAAAAACAGTAAAACACGCTTTAAAGAAATGCCATTACGAGACGAAGAAATATGCATGAACTTCAACATGGCTGAGCCCCTAGAAGTCTCTCACTGAACCCGGCTGGCCCTAGAAGTCCTCTCACTGACCAGGCTGATCCCCTAGAAGTCTCTCACCAACCATGCTCAGCCCCTAGAAGTCTCAACCGAACCGAGGCTGAGCCCGTAGAATCTCACCGAACCAGGCTGAGCCCCTAGAAGTCTCTCACCGACCAGGCTAGAGCCCCTAGAAGTCTCTCACTGCAGGCTGAGCCCTATAAGTCTCACCGAACAGGCTGGAGCCCGTAGAAGTTCTCTCACTGAACCAGGCTAGCCCCTAAGTCTCTCACGAACCAGGCTGAGCCCGTAAAGTCTCTCACTGAACCAGGCTAAGCCCGTAGAAGTCTCTCACTGAACCAGCTAGCCCGTAGAAGTCTCACTGAACCAGCTTAGAGCCCTAGCAGTCCTCTCACCGACCCAGGCTGAGCCCTAGAAAGTCTCACTGAACCGGCTGAGCCCCCTAGAATCTCTCACATGAAACCAAGCTGAGGCCCTAGAAGTCTCCTCACTGAAACAGGCTCAGCCCTATAAGTCTCACCGACCAGGCTGAGCCCCTAGAAGTCTCACTGAACCAGGCGAGCCCCTAGAAGTCTCTCACTGACCGGCTGAGCCCCTAGAAGTCCTCTCACCAACCAGGCTGCAGCCCGTAGAAGTTTCCTCTCACTGAACCAGGCTGAGACCCTAGAAAGTCTCTCACTGAACCAGGTTTAGCCCGTAGAAAGTCTCTCACTGAACCGGGCTTAGCCCTAAGAAGTCTCACCGAAACAGGCTGAGCCCCTAGAGTCTCCTGAACCATGCTGAGCCCCTAGAAGTCGCTCACTGAACAGGCTTAGCCCCTAGAAGTCTCACGAACCAGGCTGAGCCCCTAAAAGTCTCTCACTGAACCAGGGCTTGAGCCCCTATAAGTCTCACTGACAGCTGAGCCCCTAGAAGTCTCTCACTGAACTCACGCCTCAGCCCGAGAAGTCTCACACGACCAGGCTCAGTCCCCTAGAATTCCTCTCACTTGAACCAGGCTGAGCCCTATAAGTCTCTCACTGAACCAGGCTGAGCCCCCTAGAATGTCTCTCACTGAACCAGGCTGAGCCCCTAAAGTCGCACTGAACCGGCTAAGCCCCTAGAAGGTCCTCTCACCGAACAGCTGAGCCCCTAGAAGTCTCTCACTGAACCTAGGCTGGCCCCTAGAAGTCGCTTCTCACTGAAACGGCTGAGCCCCTAGAAGTCTCACTGAACCGGCGCGAAGCCCCTAGAGTCTCTCACACTCGAACAGCTGAGCCCCTGAAGTCCTCTCACTGAACTAACTGATCCCTAGAAGTCATCTCACTGACCAGGCTACGGTGAGCCCACTAGAAGTCTCTCACTGAACAGGCTGAGCCCCTAGAAAAGTCTCTCAAACCCTTTTGAACCAGCTGAGCCCCTAGAGGTCTCTCACCGAACGGCTGAAGCAAAAAAAAACATAGAAGTCTCTTCACCGGAACAGCTTAGCCCCTAGACGTCTCACTGGAACCAGGCTGAGCCCCTAGAAGTCTCACTGAACCATGCTGAGCCCATAGAAGTCCCTCCACTGACCAGCTTAGCCCTAGAGGTCTCTCACTGAACCAGGCTGCGCCCGTAGAAGTCTCAACTGAACCAGGCTAAGCCCCTGAAGTCTCACCGAACCAGGCTGAGTCCCGTAGAAGGCTCTCACTGAACCAGTCTGAGCCCGTAGAAGAGTCTCTCACCGACTCAGGCTGATCCCTAGAAGTCTCACTGACCAGGCTAAGCCCCTTGAAGTCCTCTCACTGAACCGGCTGAGCCCTAGAAGTCTCTCACTGAACCAGGCTAAGCCCCTAGAGTCTCTCACTGACCAGGCTGACCCTAGAAAGTCTCTCACTGCACCATGCTAAGCCCCTAGAAGTCTCTCACTGAAACAGGCTAAGCCCCTAGAAGTCTCTCACTGACCAGGCTGAGCCATTATCAGTCCTCTCACTGAACGCGCTAAGCTCCATAAAAGTCTCTCGCTGAAACCGGCTAACCCCCTAGAAGTCTCTCACTTAACCGGCTAAGCCCGTAGAAGAAGATAACCCGAACACTAGAAGGTGAAAAAGCATTCGGTCAAACTTTTCAGACAGCCCGACCCTCACTGTTCAATCTCCTTGATCAATCACTTAATCTCTACATTTCTTACCTAATTTTACATTCACACCCCTTGATAGCCTTCTAAGGAGTCTCCTCATGCGAGGGGTAATTGTTCATCTACCGGATTTGGTTGTAAGGCCCTTACTAGGGTTCCCACCGGCCCCATTCTTCAACTTCCGTGATTTAAGGGGTTTCACTTGTTTGGCCGCTCTTTCACTCGTCTTTCCAGTGAACACAATCTTCACATGACGTACACACCTCCCCCAACCTGTATTCCCTACCGGTACATCCATCTCTCACATTTAGTTTACGGGCATGTGCCTGGTATTGTGTCTCTTTCCTGACCCACACCAGTGCTCCCACCTCCACAAACTTGTTTTTTCCGCTTTCGGTTTGCGCGTTCTATAACGACGCGACATTTTCTGATGCTTCTCCTGATTAGAGCATGTGCACGCCCATGTCTCTTCCTCTCCTCAACCGCCGGTAAGGAGTGTCCCGACCAGCTGGGCGTGGCGAAGAAAAAAGCTAAATAAGGTAGTTTCCGGTGGAGGTGTGGACCGCTTAGTTCATGGTGATTGGCACGGCTTGCAAGCAGCTTGGGCCGTGGGGAAACAAAAAGAGGGTGACCTTGACCACAGGGTAGAGAGGACCGATTTAAGAGTCTTGTGAATCACTCTCGGTCACCGAATTGCCTTGAGGGTGGTAGGGTGTCGTGTAGCAGCAGAGAGTGATCTGGTGTCGTGTGCAGAACTGCTGGTAATTCCTTGCTGGAAACTCCCTCCAGTGGCCAGGACATATACCACTGTATACCTGAACGGCCTCACGGATATCGCCTGCGCCAAGGGCCTGAAGTCGGAGGTATGCGCTCGGTTCAATATATTAATATATATATATATATAATATAACGGATCCTATAGACTGGTTATCAGTATATATGTAGCTGGGTAATCTCGTAATGTTGATTCTGTAATATTAATCAATAAAACCGGTAAACAAGCTAGAGAATCCAGTACAGGACTGAATAAAATATGCATGAACTTCACTGGCTGAGCCCCTAGAATTCTCTCACTGAACCAGGCTGACCCCTAGAAGTCTCTCACATGACCAGGCTGAGCCCCTAGAATCTCTCAACCGACGGCTCAGCCCTAGGAAGTCCACCGAACCAGCTGAGCCCGTAGACAGTCTCACCGAACCAGGCTGAGCCCCTAGAAGTCTCTCACCGAACCAGGCTGATCCCCTAGAAGTCTCTCCACTGAACCAGGCTGAGCCCGCCTAGAGTCTCACCGAACGCAGGCTGATCCCGTAGAAGTCTCTCACTAGACCAGGCTAAGCCCCTAGAATCTCTCCACTTAACAGCTGAGCCGTAAAAGTCCCTCTCACTGACAGGGCTGATCCCGTAGAAGTTCTCTCACTGAACAGGCTGAGCCCGTAGAAGTCTCTCACTAAACCGGCTGAGCCCCTAGAAGTAGCTCACCGAACCAGGCTGAGCCCCTAGAAGTCTCACTGACCCGGCTGAGCCCCTAGAAGTTCTCTCACTGACCGGCTGAGCCCCTAGAAGTCTCTCACTGGAACCAGTCTCAGCCCTAGAAGTCTCCCGAACCAGGCTGAGCCCCTAGAAGTACTCTGAACCAGGCGTGATCCCCTAGAATTCTCTCACTGACAGGCTGAGCCCTAAGTCTCTCACCGAACCAGGCTGAGCCCGTAGAAGTCTCTCACGTGAACCAGGCTGAGCCCCTAAGTCTATACTGACCAGGCTTGGCCCGTCGAAGTCTCTCACTGAACCAGGCTGAGCCCCTAGAAGTCTCACGAACCATGCTTGAGCCCTAGAAGTCTCTCACTGAACCAGGCTGAGCCCTAGAAGTCTCACTGACCGAGTCGCCTGAGCCCCTAGGTCATCTCAACTGAATCTCCGGCTGAGCCCCTAGAAGTCTCTCACTGACCAGCTGAGCCCTAGAAGTCTCTCACTGGACCGGCTGAAGCCCCTAGAAGTCTCTCACTGAACCAGCTCAGCCCCTAGAAGTCCCTCACCGAACCAGGCTCGCCCCTAAAGTGTCTCTCACATGAAAACCAGCTGAGCCCCTAATCCTCTCCATGAACAGGCTGAGTCCCCTAGATGTCTCTCACCTGACCAGGCTGAGCCCCTAGAATCTCACTGACAGGCCTACTCCTCTAAAGTCTCACAGAAGCCAGGCTGATCCCCTATAAGTCTCTCACTGAACTAGGCTGGCCCCTAGAAGTCTCTCACTGACCAGGCTAAGCCCCTAGAAGTCCCTCTCACTGAACCAGGCTGAGCCCCCTAGAAGTCTCTTTCTCCCACTTGAACAGGCTGAGCCCCTAGAGGTCTCTCACCGAACCAGGCTGAGCCCTTCTAGAAGTCTCTCACCGTAACCAGCTGAGCCCCTAGAGTCTCACTGAACCAGCTGAGCCCCTAAAGTCTCACTGAAACCAGGCGAGCCCATATAATCCCTCTCACTGAACCAGGCTGAGCCCCTAGAGTCTCTCACTGAACGCGGCTGAGCCCGTAGAAGTCTCACTGAACCGGGCTAGCCCTAGAAGTCTCTCACTAGAACCGGCTGAGCCCGTAGAAGGCTCTCACTGAACCAGGCTGAGCCCGTAAGTCTCTCACACGACAGAGCTTAGCCCCGTATTAGGGATGGTCGTCGCTTGGGGGGAACCAGGGCTGGACCCCTTGAAGTCTCTTCTCTCACTAACCGGCTGGCCTAGAAGTCTCTCACTTGAACCAGACTAAGCCCCTAGAAGTCTCTCGCTGACCAGCTGAAGCCCCTAGAAGTCTCACTGAAAACCAGAGCTAAGCCCCTAGAAGTCCTCTCACTGAACAGGCTAGCCCCTAGAAGTCGCCGCACTGACCAGGCTGAGCCCCTAGAATCTCTCACTGAACAGGCTAAGCCCCTAGAAGTCTCTCACTGAACCGAGCCTGATCCCCTAGAAGTCTCTACTGAACCGTCTGGCCCCTAAAGTCTCTCACTGAACAGGCCTGAGCCCCTAGAGTCTCACTGAACATGCTGAGCCCCTAGAGTCTCCTGAACCAGCTGATCCCCTAAGAAGTCTCTCACGAACCAGGCTCACCCCTAGAAGTCTCACCGAACCAGGCTCAACCCTAGAAGTCTCTCACTGAAACCAGGCTGAGCCCCTAGAGTCTCTCACTGACCAGGCTGGCCCCTAGATGTCTCTCACTGACCAGGAACCCCTAGAAGTCCCGAACCAGGCTAAGCCCCGAGAAGTCTCTCACCGACAGCCTGAGCCCTAGAATCTCTCACTGAACTGCTGATCCCTAGGATAGTCTCCTCACTGACCAGGCTAAGGCCCTAGAAGTCTCTCACTGACCAGGCTGAGCCCCTAAGAATTCTCTCACTGAACCAGCTGATCCCCTAGAAGTCTCACTGAACCTTCGAGCCCTAGAAGTCTCTCAACTGAACCAGCTGAGCCCTAGAATCTCACTGAACCAGGCTGAGCCCCTAGAAGTCTCACTGACCAGGCTGAGCCCCTAGAAAGTCTCTCACTGAACGCGTCAGCCCCTGAAGTCTCACCTGAACCACTCAGCCCTTAGAAGTCTCTCACTGAACCATGCTGAGCCCCTAGAGGTCTCTCACTGAACCAGGTTGAGCTCTAGATGTCTCTCACTAACCAGGACAAGCCCTAGAAGTCTCACTGACCAGCTAAGCCCCTGAGTCTCTCCCGACAGGCTGAAGCCCCTAGAAGTCTCTCACTGAACTGGTGCTGAGCCCCTAGAAGTCTCTCACTGAACCAGGCTAGCCCTAAAGTCTCTCACTGAACTCAGGACTGAGCCCCCCTGAAGCCCACTACCAGCTGAGCCCCTAAGTCTCTCACCGAACCATGGTGAGTCCCTAGAAGTCTCTTCTCACGAACCAGGCTGAGTCATAGAAGTCCTCCTGACCAGGCTGAGCTTAGAATTCCTCACTGCACCAGGCCTGAGCCCATAGAAGTCTCACTGAACCAGGCTGGCCCCTAGATTCCCTCTCACTGAACAGCCTGAGCCCGTAGAAGTCTCACTGACCAGGCAAGCCCCTAGGTCTCTCTGAACCAGGCTGAGACCCGTAGAAGGCTCTCCTGAACCAGGCCTGAGCCCGTAGAAGTCTCTCCCGAACCAGCTGAGACCCTATAGAGTCTCACTAACCAGGCTAATCCCCTGAGTCTCTCACTGACCAGGCTGAGCCCCTAGATTCTCTCACCTGAACCAGGCTAAGCCCCTAGAAGTCCTTCTCACTGACCAGCTGAGCCCCTAGAAGTCTCTCACTGAACAGGCTAAGCCCCTAGAAGTCCTCTCACTGACAGGCTGAGCCCCTAGAAGTCTCTCACTGGAAAAACCAGGCTAAGCCCCTAGAAGTCTCTCACTGAACCAGGCTGACCCTAAATCTCTCACTGATACCGCGGCTAAGCCCCTAGAAGTCTACCTCGCTGAACCAGGCTACCCCCTAGAAGTCTCTCACTGAACCAGGCTAGCCCGAGAAGATGATAACACCGAACACTAGAAGTGAAAGTCATCGGTCAAACTTTTCAGCACCCGAACCCGCCACCTCATCTCCTTGATCATCATTAATCCTAACATTTCTTACCTAAAATTTTAAACTTCAACACCCTTGATAACCTTCCTAGGAGCGTCTCCTCATGCGAAGGGGGTAATTGTTCATCTACTGGATTTGGTTGTAATGCATTTACTATGGGTTCCACCGGCCATTCTTCACTTCCGTGATAAGGTTTGACTTGTTCGGGCCGCTCTTTGCAACTCTCTTTCCAGTAACATCAATCCTCCATGACGTCCACACTCGCCACCCAACAGTACTTCCACTACCCGGTAATTCCATCCCATTTTCCTCACTTTATTTACGGCATGTTGCCTGGTATTGTGTCCTCTCCTGCCCAACCAGTGCTCCACCCTCCACAACTTGGTTTTCCGCTTCGTTGGCGACGTTTTATACGACGCGGAACATTTTCGATGCGTCTTCCTCCGCTAATTAGAGCCATGTGCCACCCCATTTCTTCCTTCCTCTCCATCACCGCGGGTAGGATGTCCGGACCAGCCTTGGGCGTGGCAGAGAAAAAGCTAAATGAGGTAGTTTTCCGTGGAGGTTGGACCGTGGTTCTATGGTGAATTTTGGCACGGCTGCAGCAGCTTGGGCGCGAAGAGGGGTGACCTTGACCACAGGGTATAGGGACCGGTTCAATAGTCTTGGTGCATCCTCGCGGTCCACCGAATTGCCTGATGGTGGTAAGGGTGTCTTGTAGCAAGAGTGGATCTGGTGTCCGTGTGCAGAACTGCTGAATTCCCTCCTTGCTAGAAAACTTCCTCCATTGGCCAGGACTATACCATGTAATACCTGTACTGCTCACGGAATATCGGCCTGTCCGCACAAGGGCCGAGTCGGAGGCGCGCTCCGATTCATAATATATATAGATATAATATTATAGTATATATATAATTATATTATACGGATCATATAGACTGTTATCATTATATCTGATATACTGTATCGTCGTAATGTTTGTTCTGTAATATCAATAAAAACGGTAAACACGCTAAGAAGTGCCATTACGAGACTGAAGAAATATTCATGAACTTCAACTGCTGAGCCCTATAAGTCTCTCACTGGACCAGGCTGAGCCCTAGAAGTCCCTCACTGAACCAGGCTGAGCCCCTATAAGTCTCACCGAACCAGCTCCGCCCCTAAAGTCTCATTCACTCACAGACCAGGCTGAGCCCCGTAGAATCTCAACCGAACCAGCTGAGCCCCTAGAATTCTCTCCCGAACAGGCTGAGCCCCTAGAATTCCTCTCACTGACCAGCTGATCCCTAGAAGTCTCAGAACCAGGCCTGAGCCCGTAGAAAGTCTCTCACTGAACAGGCTTAAGCCCCTCGAATCTCTCGACTGAACGGCTGAAGCCCGAATCTCTCACGAACCAGGCTGAGTCCGTAGAAGTCGCTCCTGGAACCAGCTGAGCCCGTAGAAGTCTCTCACTAACCATTCTGAGCCCCTAGACGTCTCTCACCGAACTCAGGGCTGAGCCCCTAGAAGTCTCACTGAACAGGCTGAGCCCCTAGAAGTCTCTTCACTGAAAAGCGAGCCCCTAAAGTCTCTCACTGAACAGGCTCGCCCCTCGCAGTCTCACCGAACCGGCTGAGCCCCTGAGTCTCACTGAACCAGGCTTGAGCCCTAGAAGTCTCTCACTGACCAGGCTGAGCCGCAGAGTCTCTCACCGACCAAGGCTGAGCCAGTAGAAGGCTCTCACTGACCAGGTTGAGCCCCCTAGAAGTCTCTCACTGAACCAGGCTGAGCCCGTAGAAGTCTCTCCACTGAAACCAGCTGAGCCTAGAAGTCTCACCGAACCAGACTGAGCCCCCTAGGAAGTCTCTCACTGAACCAGGCTGAGCCCTAGAAGTTCTCACTGAACTCTCTGAGTGAGCCCTAGAAGTCTCTCACTGAACAGGCTGAGCCCCTCGAAGTCTCTTCACTGAACCAGCTAGAGCCCCTATTGTCTCTCACTGAACCAGTCTGATCCCTAGAAGTCTCACTGAACCTGCTCGCCCCGAGAAGTCTCACCGAAACCATGCTCAGCCCCTAGAGTCTCTCACTGAAACAGGCCTGAGCCCCTAGAAGTCTCTCCTGAACCAGGGCTGAGCCCATAGATGTCTCTCACTACCAGGCTGAGCCCCTATAAGTCTCACTGAACCATGCTAGCCCCTGAAGTCTCACCGAACCAGGCTGAGCCCTAGAAGTCTCTCCTGACTGGGCCCCTAGAACGTCCTCACTGAACCAGCTAAGCCCCCTAGAAGTCTCTCGACTGAACCAGGCTGGCCCCTAGAAGTCTCTTTCACTGAACCAGCTGAGCCCCTAGAGGTCTCTCACACGAACCAGCTGAGCCCCTATAGCTCTCCCGAACTCAGGCTGAGCCCTAGAAGTCTCACTTAACCAGGCTGAGCCCCTAAAAGTCTCACTGAACCAGGCTGAGCCCATAAAGGTCTCTCCTGAACCGGCTGTGGAGCCCTAAGGTCTCTCCTGAACCAGGCTGATGCCCGTAGAAGTCTCACCTGAACCAGCCTGAAGCCCCCTATAAGAAGCTCACTGACCAGGCTGATTCCCGTAATAGTCTCTCACTGAACCAGGCTGATCCCGTACGAAGTCTCTCACCGAACCAGGCTGAGCCCCTAGAATTCTCACTACTCAGGCTAAGCCCCTTGGGTCTCTCACTGAACCAGGCTGAGCCCTATAAGGTCTCTTCACTGAACCAGGCTAAGCCCCCTAGAAGTCCCTCTCACGTGAACAGGGCTTGAGCCCCTAGAAGTCTCTTCACTGAACCGGCATAGCCCTAGAAGTCTCTCGCTGAAGCCAGGCCTAATCCCCTAGAGTCTCTCACTGAACCAGGCTAAGCCCGTAGAAGAAGATACACCGAACACATAAGTGAAAAGTCAATCGGCTCAAAACTTTTTCAGACAGCCCTACCCGACTCATCTCCTTGATCAATCCTTAATCCTACATTTTCTAACCAAAAATTTTACATTCAACACCCCTTGATAAGCCTTCTAGGAGGTCTCCTGCATGCGGGGGTAATTGTTTTCATCTACCTGGATTTGGTTGTAAGGCACTTACTATGGGTTCCACCGCCATTCTTCACTTCGTATAAGGTTTTTTTTTTTGTTTTCACTTTGTTCGGGCCTGCTCTTTGCATCTCTTTCCAGTGAACACAATCTTCCATGACGTACAACCACTCCTAACCAACGAGTACTTCCACTACCCGTAAATTCCTCCCATCTCACATTTAGTTTTATTATGGCATTGTTGCCTGGTATTTGTGGTCTCTTTTCCTGACCCACACCAGTGCTCCCACCTCCACAACTTGGTTTTTCCCGCTTTCGGTTGGCGACCGTTTTCTATAACGACGCGACATTATGTCTGATGCGTCTCCCTGATTTAGAGCATGTGCCACGCCCATGTCGTCTCCTCCTCCTCACCGCCGGTAAGGATGTCCCGACCATCCTGGGGGCGTGGCGAGAGAAAAAAGCTATAGGTAGTTTGTCCGGTGGAGGTGGGACGCTTTGGTTCATGGTGATTTGGCAGCGGCTGCGCAGCTTGGGCCAGCGGAGAGGGTGACCTTGACCACAGGGTAGAGAGGACCGATTTAAGAGTCTGTTGGCTCCTCTCGGTCACCGAATTGGCCTTGAGTGGATGGTAGGGTGTCGTGTTAGCGAGAGTGATCTGGTTGTCGTGTGCAGAACTGCTGGAATTCCTTGCTGGGATACCTTCCTCCATTGGCCCAGGACATATATCCACTGTATACCTGGACTGTGCTCACGGAAAATATTCGTGCCTGTCGCACAAGGACTAAGTCGGAGTGCCGATCGATTCATTATATATATATATATTATATTTATATATTTATTATAATATATATATATATATTATATAGAATATATCTTATATATTATATATATATTATATATATATATATATATATATACGGATCATATAGACTGGTTTATCAGTATATATGATATACTGTAATCTTCGTAAATGTTTGTTCTGTAATATTATCAAATAAAAAACAGTAAAACACGCTAAAGAAATGCCATTACGAGACTGAAGAAATATGCATGAACTTCAACTCTTCGCCATTTAAAACTTTGCGAGTCAACTTTTATCATGAAGGGTATCAATAGAAGCGCAATTGTATTAGCTTTCCATTGCTATATTTCGTTATCTGATAAATTAATTAGAACCATGTATAAATTAGCGTTAACTAGATAAATAAAATCATCAATCGGGTAATTTTCCCGATTGATGACCTTATTTATTTAGTCAACGCTAATTTATACATGGTGCTAATTCATTTGTCAGAAAACGAAATATATAAGTAAATAAATAACATCATCAATCGGGAAAATTACCCGATTGATGATTATATTTATTTATTTAATGTTAATTTATGCATGGTTCTAATTAATTTATCAGATAACGAAATATAGCAATGGAAAGCTAATAAAATTGCGCTTCTATTAATACCCTTCATGATAAAAGTTGACTCGCAAAGTTTTAAATGGCGAAGAGTTAAGTGAATATTAAGTTCATGCATATTTCTTCATAGTCTCGTAATGGCATTTCTTTAGCGTGTTTTACTGTTTTTTTATTTGATAATATTATAGAACAAACATTTATGAAGATTACAGTATATCATATATACTGATAAACCAGTCTATATGATAGTCCATAGACCACTATATCTCTTTGTCGGGCGCCCCGCAGGCCCCTATGCAGCCCCGCAATTCAAAACATTGTCGCGTGAACAGTCCAGGTATACCTGGACATGTACCTGGAGCATGTCCAGTCCAGTGGTCTATGGCCAGGACGATGTTGCGAGGTGTCCCATAGTCTGCCAGGTACTGCCACATGGTCTCTATTTTGTGTGTAGTGTGTTTGGTCTTAAGGGGGAAGAACCTAATGAACCTACTGTGATGATGGACTACCGTCATAACATAGCGGTAACCTTGAGCTCCGGCCACCCTATCGGTAAGGTCTGTCCCTATCCTCGCCCATGGTTTATACACTGGAGGTAATTCTTTCCATGGTTGTTGTAACCCGCTATTGCCTTAAATCTTTGACAAGTGACACAATCCTTGACATACTCACACACATCTACTTTTAAGATTTGTCCAATAGTATAGTTCCTCGGCCTTCTTAATGGTTTTCTTGTGCCCTAAATGACCGGATAATTCATGGACATGTTGGAGAGCTTGTACAGTCATACTACGAGGGATTATGAGACTATAGTGTAGGCTACCATCTGTTTTCTCCCGGACATAATACAGTATTTCATCTACTACTGCAAATTGATCGAGGGTGGTTTTTGGCAAGCGTTTCTTAGGGACTCTACCGCCCCCCAAATATTCCACTAATTCTTCCCATACGGGTTCTTCCCGTTGACGTAGTTTGAATTGTTGTTGATCTAGCCCGAGCCAGGTGGCCTCGGGAGGTCGGATTATCACTAACTGGACGTGACAGATGATCGGCGACAAAGTTATCCTTACCCTTCAAGTATTTAACCACATAGTTGTACTCTCGCATTTCTACGATCCATCTAGCCATTCGGGGAGATTTAGTCTACGTTTGAATATGCTTGTGAGTGGTTGGTGATCCGTGACTATCGTAATCTGTGAATCCCCGAGATAGTGGTGGAGGTTCCTGCAGGTGAGGACTACCGCTAATGCCTCCTTATCAGTGGCCGAGTAACGGGTCTCGCAAGAATTTAATTTCTTGGAAAAATAACCGATAGGACAGTTCGTACCATTAGATTGAATTTGACTTAGGACTCCCCCGACATGGGTGTTACTGGCGTCCGTCGTGAGGATGAGAGGTTCATGTATTTGCGCCCTAACTAAGACAGGTGCGTTAATAAGACATGATTTGAGGTGGTGGAATGCTTGTTGGCACTCACTCTTCCAAGTGAAGGTGACTGGAGCTGTAGTTAAGTGTGTGAGAGGAGCACCAACCTTCCCAAATGAAGGAACATGTTTTCTGTAAAAGCCGCACATTCCTAAGAAGCGTCTGACTTCCCTAACAGTAGTGGGAGCTTTCATTTTAGACACGGCTTCCACATTTTTCAGATCTGGTTTGCTTCCTTGTGCTGAGATTCGGTGGCCTAGGAAGGTGGCTTCTTTTAGCCCGAAGGTGCATTTACTGAGGTTTAGTTTCACACCATTAGTGGTGAGTAGCTCAAAAAGTTGGGTAAGGCGATCTAGAAGAAGAGGGAAGCTTGGAGCCCATAGGATTAAATCATCCAGGTAGTTTTTGACACCAACCCTTCTGAAGGAAGGGGGGTTAATACTGAAGCCATTCGCCTGGAAAATATGGCCGTTGAACAGTTTAGTCCGAACGGTAGACGCCGAAACCGATATAAGGTGACCCCATCACTGAAGGTGGTGACATCACGACTCTCATCATCGAGTAAGATCTGGAAGTATGCTTCGCGCATGTCGAGGGTGACAGTATTGCTGACCCGCAGCTTGTTCCACCAGCTCCTCTAACCTTGGAAAGGGGTAGATGTCAGTGGCGAGGTGTTTATTGATGTGTCTATAGTCCAAGCACATTCTTTTACTGCCATCCGGCTTATTGACTAGGACAATTGGTGACAACCAGGCTGCCGTGAACCGTTCTATGATATTTCGGTCTTCCATGTCTTGAAGCATATGTGAAATTAGCTCCTTTGCTTTCTCGGGGTAGCGGTGTGTAGGTCCTCGGCTGGGTTGAAGATCAGCCACTTTAATGTGAACCGGAGGACCGCTGATAAGTCCTAGTTCATTCTGGTCTAAGATGGAAAGAGGGTCATTTTCGATAATTACCTCTTGTAACTCACGTTTGTTCCGAAACCGTCAGGTGTTGCCATTTTTGCCCCTTGATTAACTCCTTCAACTTTTGGGTTCGGGTTCCCTTTGGTTGTACCCTATCGTTTTCTGGTAGAAATTCATTGTGTATTTCATGAGTGGAGTTGATTTTAAAAGATGGAGGATTTTCTACCTTTTCGTATGAACGAGGATGGTGCCTGTGTGAGAAACCTTTTCCCTCTTGGTATTATTGGTGAAAGGGAAGTCAATAGAATGTTCTGAAGTAGCTTGCACTAAGCCGGGGTGGCTGTTGTGACTGACTCTTACCTGAGGATGGATAATTAGATCACAACCCGGGATCTCTTTCACACTGACGGGCATTAATTTTGATTGCTATTATGGATCTATTTTTACTGGGTTGAGGAGGTTCATTTGTGAGGATACTTGTGACAGTTTCGCGAGTTCTACAGGACTGCCGTGTACTCTTTCAACTAGGATTGCGTCGTGAATTTATTTCGCCTCCGATTCGTTTTGCGATGCATTCTTTGATTAATGTGTAACTACTCCCCGTGTCTACTATGGCCTCCACAATTGTTCTGCTGACGGCTACATGGATGGTGGGAGAAGTATTACTACCGGCTACTCAGAATTGTTGCTTGGGGTTTTGGGCGCGGCTCCGGGTATGGTTATTATTACCCGTGCGTTCGTGATCGCGTCCACTGCCGTCCAGGGCACCCACGGTCTCCCCTGCGGCATCCAGGTTTACGACAATCAAAACAATGGCCCAGTGGGGGTTTCCTCCAACATTCCGAAAGGGTATGCGAGTTCGTCCGACAATAGGCGCAATACAGTAAAAGCCTTATAACTCGGCACGATAGGGGCTCTTGCCCTTCCCGAGTTATTCAATGTGCCGAGTTTTATGCAATGTCCTCCTCTGATATGGGTAAAAAAAAAAAAAAAAAAAAAAAAAAAAAAAAAAAAAAAAATAATAATAATAATAATAATAATAATAATATTTTTAAATACATTACTGTAAAAGCAAAAAACCAACACTTGGGCAGTGAACGGGTAGCAGCAGCCTGAAACCCAAAGGGAGAGGGAGCCTTTTGTAACATGTAGAAGATGTTGGGGGGACTCATCGCATTTTAACACTGGTATCACTTTAATCACTTTATAATCACAACTCTATACTGTTTTTGTATACAGTACTTTTACCTTTTAAAAACTTCATTTTACATCACTTGACACTTAGTTACTGCAACACTATGCCCTGTCCATTAGCTCTACCTTCGACTGTGAGTGCCTGGGAGGACATGGGGGCGGCATGAGCCTCTAATCACAGGCGTCACTATAAGAATCCTACCTGTGCCACCAACGGGCCAAAAAAAAAAAAAAAAAAAAAAAAAAAATTGTCTTTGCCATGCCGAGTTATATCAAATTCCGAGTTTATACAGTGCCGAGTTATAAGGCTTTTACTGTACTTGCGAGTGGGTGTCTCATGATTTGGGGGGTCGTTCGCTTTTTGCTTGTGTCAAACTGACCTTAAGTTCGCAGACTTTTTTTCTCAGTTCCTCCATTTCCCTCTTTGATGGCCGGGGGGTTTTTGTATGACATACTACACACAGACATACACACACACATACACACAGACCACACACATACACACCTCGCTGGGATGCATTGAGAGAACACAGGAATTCACTTAAAAAAAAAATTTGACCCTATTCAAAATCTAATATGAAAGAATTATCATTTATTTCATTTTTTGAATTTTGTAGATCTAGATAGGATGTATATTTAGTAAGGAAAATTTGTTTTTCTTTTTAACCCCTTCACGCCCGATCTTTCCTTTGCTATATATAAAAAAGTGTCTGTTAGCCATAAAATTACGAAAAAGTAACTAAAAAAACCCAAATTATCAGTGGACAAGGATACTAAACAGGTCATAGCTATAAAACTTGCTTATAGTCCTAAACATCGTGTAATGGTTCGCAAATGACCCTGGCAATAACTTTTTTGGGCCTCAAGGGTAATGGTGAATGGCTTAAGTGACCTTTGGTTATGTTTTTTGGAATGATTTGCCCTGTTTTGCTGTAGCAGTATAGATTTAATGTACAATTCAGACCATTTTTTAACAGTGTTTTTCTGGAGAATAATTGTGTAACTTTTTTACTGTAGTTGTTTTAAAGTCAAGAAAACAATAATCCACGCCAAGAAAAATTGAGGGACAAAATAATCCGATATCTCATGTGTGTATTATTTATTGATTATATTTATACAGGTTTTAAAACTAACAGAAAAAATAGTCTATTATCTAGTCATACTTCTAGTTTATTAGTATGTATTAGAAACATTCTAACACAGTACACGGGGACTAAATGTGCATTAGAATAACATTTTGTTTATTATATGTAGGTATAGTATTCTAGAAAGAGACATTTCTTCAGTTTATTTTTATTCTAGATACTGTAATTTTTCAGTGTCAAAAATACTCAAACTGCAAAAATAGATGGGAGAATTTCATTAAAAATTTGCTATTGTTATATTTTCTTGATCAAGTGCATTGATAGAATTATTGCTTCTGTGAGAAATAGTGATTCTTTATTGATCATTCATAGTTATCAGTAGTAGTTAGTCATTCATACAGGCAGTATTAGTCATTCATAGTTAGTCATTCATACAGGCAGTATTAGTCCATTGGTCATTCATAGTTATACGTAGTAGTTAGTCATTCATACAGCAGTATTAGTCATTGGTCTTCATAGTTATCAATAGTAGTTAGTCATTCATACGGGCAGTATTAGTCATTGGTCATTCATAGTTATACAGTATAGTTAGTCATTTCATACAGGCGTATTAGTCATTGATCATTCATATTTTATTACTTATTTTCATAGTATTAACATTGATAGTTATTATTTTTCAAAGTCATCATTCACACAGTTAATTTTTAAGTCTAGAATTCCCGTTAATCATTTTTCTAAGTCATCTTCACACAGTTAAAAATTTAAGTCTAAATTCACAGTTAAATAATTTTTCTAAGTCATCATTCACACAGTTAAAAATTTAAGTCTAAATTCACAGTTAATAATTTTTCTAAGTCATCATTCACACAGTTAAAAATTTAAGTCTAAATTCACAGTTAATAATTTTTCTAAGTCATCATTCACACAGTTCATTATTTTTCTGAGTTCATTGATAAATATTTTTCTAGTTCATTGAAAATTTTTTCTGAGTTCATTGATAAATTTTTTTCTGAGTTCATTGATAAATATTTTTCTGAGTTCATTGATAAATATTTTTCTGAGTTCATTGATAAATATTTTTCTGAGTTCATTGATAAATATTTTTCAGAGTTCATTGATAAAATACTTTATTTCAGTTTCATAAATAATAGTTATTTTATTTATTAATTGATCATTCATACAGTTAATTACTATTCTCTCTTAAGCCCATAAATACTTAGATGACCGCCCGGGAAATAATGTATTAAAAGGAAATGACAAAAAATAACAATGTTCACCTTGAAATCTTTCTTGGTATTAACAGATACATAGATTTGTTGCCTTGTTAAGAAATACATCTAACAGAGTATCTAGGGTTATAACAATACTGTATTTATGTATAAATGTATATAAATAGGGTTTTACATCTAAAAAAATCCTGTCCACAACCAGTATTTTGTGTCTCATTAATAAGCCAATCACTGGGTCTCCGGAGAGGCTTTCAGGATTAGGGACTTAGGGGATTTTTTTGGGGTCATTAGTGGCATTTTTTAGCAATTTTTTTAGTAATTATTTTTGGGATTTTTATTCTCCTAGTAATATTAGACTGAAAAACAACTTAACTCAAATATTATTAAAATATATTATCGAGTTTTATTTGGTGATGTTTAGTGATAATTTTTTAGTACTTTTTGCATTATTCTTATTAATATTTGACAATAAAATGCTCAAACATTTGGCGAATATACATTTTTTTCTTGATCTACTTTAATATTATATTACCACTCAAGAATTAATAATATTTCTTGACTTCTAATGAAAGTAAAATTGAAGTCCAAAAGTTGAACGGTGTTTTTTTTTTACTTCTCAATAAATGTAGTTGAGAAAATATCTGAAGTTGAATATGTTTCTAGCTATTTGAAAATGAAATTTTTATATGCATTACCGTCCCAACACTAGTCGCCAGGCGCCATACATATATAAGGAATGTTAGCATCACTACAGCCTTGTAGCGCCACTGAAAGGCATGACAGTAGTGTATATGATGTACCTGTCTTCAGTGGCACATACAAAGGGTGTATGATGCTAACATTCCTTATGTATGTATGGCGACTATAGTGTTGTGGACCCGGGATCTATTTAGAAAATGACAACCTCTATGCATTACTACTGCTAATACTTTGTATTCAATAGATCATTAAAGGTTACTGCTGGATGTAGTTAAGTAAGTGTAGTCTAATGGTAGTTAAGGCAATATTTAGTACAACTCTTAACCCCTTGAGGCCCAGAACGTAATGTCCACTGTAATCTGGGTACCATTAGAAGAGTTTTAGTGACTAAGCAATATTTTATAGCTATGACCTGCTTAGTATCCTTGTCCACTAACCCAATTGGGGATATTCATCATTTTTCGTAATTTTATTGCTAACAACAGACTATTTTATATAGCCAAGGAAAGATCTGCCAGGCGTGAAGGAGTTCAGCAGTGTTTTTCTAAATGTATTAAAGCCAATATTAGTGCAACATCTTAACTAGCTATTTAAAAAATGATCAATCTGTATCCACTATTAATAATAAAATTGAAGTTCTTACAGCACAAAATACAGTTCTTCTCATGACCTCACATGTTTTGTTGATCAATGACAATTTCATAACCCCTTCAAAGCCCAATCTTTGCTTGGGGTATATAAAATTGTCTGTTGTTAGCCATAAAATTCGCGAAAAAATAACTTAATATACCAAATTACCCAGTGGACAAGGATACTAAACAGGTCTAAACTATTAATATTGCTTATGGTTATTGAAATCGTCTAGTGGTGCTTAAATTACAATGCAATAACGTTCTGGGCCTCAAGGGGTTAATCAGACACAGGGAAATTTTAGCAGCACATATCAAGTCTTACAAGCTCACCTGTATTTTTGCTTGTAATGACGCCTGTAATATTTTTAGTCTTGTAATCTTGTCACCTTAAGGCCATCTTGCACATGATGAGTATTGCATTTTGACCCCATGGCAACAGGCTTCCTTCACCACCATCACGCCTTCAAACTTTGCACAAACTGTAATAGAGAAAAAGAAAAATGAAATTTGTAAATCAAATAAATTCTTCAAACTATATACAAACTAAAGGAAAATTTTAATTGGAAAAGCAAAAATTTAGTCAATCAAATAAATGAATACTTTCTTCAAACTCTATGAGGGGCTTATTTCAGAAAGTCCTTAAGCGCCATCAAAACAAAACTCAGAAAATGGCTTCAAAATGTTTCAAGGTTCAAAATGTCAGATCTTTTGAACATTGAAACATCTTGAAGCCATTTTCTTAGTGTTTTGTATTGATGGCGCTTATGGACTTCTGAAATAACCGCCTCATTATACAAACGGTAAAGAGGAAAACAATAGTGGTAAAAAAATAAAATGCTAATGATAAATAAAATAAATAAATCCAAATGTTCTAAATAAATGAAATAATAAAATGGTCCAATGTAGAAAAAAAAGTAATAATTTAGGACAAATACAACTGAATGAGTCCATCCAATAAATGAGTAGTTTTCTTGAGCACCCTCAAATGCTGCAAACTAGGGACACATGCTAATAGGGAAAGTTGTTGATCATAAATAGAGAATGAAATATAGAAGTGCTAATATAAATATTAAGTAAAATAATAAGTAGTTTTGGAAAAATGTTGACCTAAATAAAGTTAAATGTACATCAGGACTTTTTTATCCTTCAGTCTTTCTTCAAACTTTGCACAAACTGTAAAAGGAAATAATATTATATTGATAAAAGCCTTGTTCCCTCCAAGGGTTGCCTATGACACCCAGAGAAAGAGAGAGAGAGATAATCACATTTACTTCAGAAAGAAAGACAGGCCATACACTAAGCTGTGCATGGCCTCGGGGCTCATCTCCGTGGGATTAGCCCTTGAGCCTGTGGTACCCCGGGACGGCTAGTGTGACACCCGGGTTACCACGGTTACCTTGTCACTCTGTGGTGTAGTGGGTAGTGCGCCTGGCTATGAATCTGTGGCCTTGGTTGGAATCCTGGCCAGGGCAGTCGGCGGCCAGCCCACCCAGCTGTTCATCCTTCCTTTCATGGATGTGGATAAATGGGTACCTGGGGAAACCTGGGGAAGGTAACTGTGAAAGGTAAACCATCTTCCCCTTCACAGATACCTTTCCCCAGGTTTCCCCAGGTACCCATTTACCACCATCCCAGAAAGGAAGGGTAAACTCTGGGTGGGCTGCACGCCGACCGCCCTGACACGGATTCTAACCAGGGCCTGCAGATTCGTAGCGAGGCGCGTCAATATGTTTTCGGGAAATGATATCCTTTTGAAAATTGTGGTGGGGACACACTTTTATAGCCCATCTGTCATACATAGCCTACTTTCATTGTTCAAATCATCGCATCTCTCAACTCCACATAACAAACTTCCATACACACACACATAATCTAGACTAGTGTGCATTATTCCACTCAAGTCTATCTATCCATTATTTATTATCTATCTATCTATAGTATCTATCTTTTATACTAAAGTCTATTTTACTGGAGGCTGTCTATCTATTATTTATCTATCTGTCACAATTGTGGCCGTCCAGCGGGCAGGCCAAGGAAGACATGGAGGCAGTGTGTGGAGGAGGATCTGGCAGCAGGGAGGAGGTGGAGGCAAGGGATGGAGATAGTTGCAAGCCTATCATCCACCCTCTAACCTCATCACACATTACGGGAAAATCTGACGTTATACAAAATTGAACTAAATTCTGATCTAGTAGTATCTAGTATCTTTTGCCTCCCTATAAAATTCACTTACGGTATTTCCTTCCTACTTATGACTTCCCACAACCATGAATTTTTAATATATTTCAGAACTTCCTTATCTTTAGTATGTATATTTTTTGTATATTTATATGTATGTACGATTGTACATTTGTATAATTCATGTATCCTTTACTCTATTTAGGTATATGAAAGCTGTATACATCTTTTTCCCTTTTCCTGAGCACTGCACTATCACTTTTAATGCTACTATCTCATCTAGCCAACTGTTCAACTGGCTTCGACTTCAATGCCACTCTCTTACTAAATTTATCTGTGCTGTATATCTCTCACCTAACTCCTCTGACTATGTAAAATTCTTCGACTATTTAACATCAAAAGTGGAGCACATCTCATCTCATTTTCCTTTAGCTGAAATTTCCATTCTTGGGGACTTCAATGTTCACCACCAGCTTTGGCTATCATCTTCTTTCACCGACCAACCTGGTGAACAAGCCTACAACTTTTCTATCCTCCAAGACCTAGAACAGCTGGTGCAGCACCCTACCCGTATTCCTGACCGCCTTGGAGACACGCCCAACATTCTTGATCTTTTCCTAACTACTAACCCAGTGGTTCTCAACCTGGGGGCCATGGCAAGAATTTAAGGGGGCCATGGTGGGCTGTTGCAAATTATACATTTCTAAATAATGTTAGGAATCTGAATAAAAAAAAAACTTGCATCACTGTCCTGGCAAAGAAAATTTTCTTGTTATAACAATTAATTGATAAATCAAGTTGACAATAAAATATTGTTACATAATATTGTTACGAATGTGTGTGTACGTGTGTATGTATGTATGTGTGCGAAATTGTAATTGTTTGTGCAGTGTAGGTGTGATAGAAAACGCGGAGGAGAACGAACGCGTATGAGACGGGTGAGAGACACGGGCGGTGAGTGAGGGTGAGTCACCGGGAGACAGAGGGAGAGAGGCGATCGAATGATCTCAGTGTGGCCTGGGATATCATCACGTAAACATGTGGGTATAATTTATTCTGAACCATATACCCTGTTACTTATTTTGTTCGACAATTATAAATGCGGTCGCTGTTTTTCGTGTGTGAAATATTTCTTATTTTTTGGTATCATTGTTTTTCATGCTCATTCCCTACTTAGGTATTCCTGCTTTTTTTTTTTTTAGTGCTAATATTGATGTGACTCGCTATTCTTATTCTTATTTTAATTGGGGCAGTGCTTGTCAAAGGAGGCGTGTTCTTGCTGTAGAAAGTACATTCCAGCTTGCTAGCTTGAGTGTGAATGTTTATCATCTTTACTCTCTATGTGTGTATGTTTGTGTATGATTGTGTGTGTGCTTAATTTGTGAGTCCATGGATGTGTTATGTATGTGGATATTTGTGTGTTTGTCATTTTATCACTTGTCCTATTTATCTGTCCTTCATTATCATTCTTTTGTCTTATCACTTAATGTTTGTTCTGATGTTCTGTCTTCTTTATTTTCCGTAGATTTGCGATGGCTACTAGTGTTAGTAAGAAGCGGAAGTACAGTGAAGAGTACATTAACTACGGATTTACATCAATCCTCGCTGATGGCATCGAGAAACCTCAGTGTGTACTGTGCTTCAAAGTGCTGGGGAACGATTCTATGAGGCCTAGTAAGTTGAAGCATCATTTGCTGACCATCCATCCACAGTATGCTGAGAAAGACCCCGATTTCTTCAGGCGCCACGAAAGTAGTTTGGGAAAACAGAAACTGGATGCGACTGGTGCTTTCCAACAACAGACCTCAAGTGTAGTTGAGACATCATACGAGTTTGCCCTCGAAATAGCGAAGCAAAAGAAGCCCCACACAATTGGTGAAACCTTAATCAAGCCATGTACTTTAAAGATGGTCAAGCGTGTTCTTGGAGATGCAAGTGAACGTAAAATTCAACAAATTTCCTTGTCAAACGACACAGTGAAGCGGAGAATTAATGAAATGTCAGATGACATAAAGGAAAAAGTGATACAGGAGATCAAATCGTCTCCAACTGTTATGTTTGCAATACAGCTGGATGAGTCAACGGATGTGAGTTCTTGTGCACAGCTACTCGTGTTTGTTAGGTATGTTTTCTTGTGTGATATCAAGGAAGAATATCTGTTATGTACACAGCTTGAGACCACCACAACAGCTAAAGATGTGATGGAAAAGCTATCTTCTTTCTTCAAAGCTAACAGGATCCCCTGGGAAAATTGTTGTGGAGTCTGTACAGACGGGGCTCCAGCGATGCTGGGATCAAAATCAGGGTTCCGGAAGCTTGTCAAGGAAGTAGCTCCGAATGCCAAGGGGGTTCATTGTATGATCCATCGTTTTGCACTGGCGTCGAAAACCCTCCCTGATGAACTTTGCAAGATCCTGGAGGCAGTGGTCAAATGCGTCAACTTTGTAAAAGCTGGAGCTCTGAACTCTCGCCTTTTCCAGAACCTTTGTAGAGACATGGATTCGGAGTATGAAGCTCTCCTCTTTTACTCCAAAGTGCGCTGGCTTTCCTAGGGCAATGGTGTGAATCGAGTGTTTGAACTTCGGGGGGAGCTTAAATTGTTCCTGGAAATGCAAGGGAAAGATGATCTGTTGAGTCACTTCAATGAGGTTTTGTGGGAGCCACGTCTTGCATATTTAGCAGATATATTTGAGCAGCTAAATAGGTTGAATCTGAAGCTACAGGGCAAGGAAAGAAATGTGTTTCACCTGATGGATTGTCTTCGTGGACTTCTTGCCAAGCTCCAGAATTGGCAAAGGAAAGTCGGTATCGGGAATGTTGCCATGTTTGAAAACCTTTCAGCTGTCCTTGACGAGAATGAAGAAGATAGTCTGCTTGACCCATTACTTAAAACTGAAATCACTCAGCATCTGAGATCCTTGGAAAGTGAACTTAATAGGTACTTCCCAGAATTCGAGGAGGAAGAAGTGAAGTTGGTAATGAATCCATTCCCTGTTTGCACTCTTGATATTACTACCATTCCCAGTGATGTTCAGGATGAGTTCCTTGATCTCAAACATGATTCTGCTGCCAAATATCTCTATGAAGAAAAATCTCTGAATGTATTCTGGTGTTCAATGCATCAGTCATATCCAAAAGTCAGTGAGATTACACTTCGACTACTCTTGCCTTTTTCAACTACCTATTTATGCGAGTCTGGTTTCTCCACCCTTCTACAAATCAAGAATAAGAGCCGGAATCGATTGGATGTGGACCCCGACATGAGATGTGCATTGTCAGTGACACAACCTCGGATTCGTCAACTGACTGAAAAGAAACAATATCAGCCTTCCCACTGATGTGTGATAAAATATGCCGAGATTAATTGAACTTTTTCCCAACCAGATTCAAATTTGCTAGTGTCCGCTAGTCTTTTGTAGGCAAGTGATGTAAGTTAAGCATATCACAGAAATCTATCAAATATAAGATAATTATGACTGTAAACTTTGTAATAAAGCAAGGGTGTTCTCTTCATCAACATTTTTTTTTTTTTTTTTTTTTTTACCTTTTTTGGCGGGGTGGGATTTGGGAGAAAAATGAAGGGGAGCCACACGAATGTTGAGAATTCATGAAGGGGGGAATGGAGTGAAAAAGGTTGAGAACCACTGTACTAACCCTTCTGCTTACTCTGTGAAACTATTCTCTCCGTTGGGTTCCTCCGATCACAATTTTATTTCTGTAACCTGTCCTATCGCTCCGGTACCGTCTCGGGACCCACCTAAGCGGAGGTGCTTCTGGCACTTCAACTCAGCTAAGTGGGAAGACCTAAGGCAGTACTACTCTGATTTTCCATGGAATGATTACTGCTTCCATGTCAAAGACCCATCTCTTTGTGCAGAGCGCATAACTGAGGTCATAGTCTCTGGCATAGAGGCGTACATTCCACATACTTTCTCTAATCCTAAAGCCCGTCAACCTTGGTTTAACTCTGCTTGTTCTCATGCTGTCCGAGATAGAGAGGTGGCTCACAAACGGTACCGTAAGCATCCATCTCCTGAAACGCATGCCCTTTATATTTCTGCCCGTAATCATGCCAAATCTTTACTTCAACTTACCAAAAACTCTTTCATTCATAGAAAATGTCAAAATCTTTCTGAATCAAATTCCTCTCGTGACTTCTGGCATCTAGCTAACAACATCTCTAACAATTTTTCTTCTTCATCTTTCCCTCCTATGCTTCACCCAGATGGCTCCACAGCTGTCTCATCTACTTCTAAAGCTGAACTCTTCGCTCAAACGTTTGCTAAAAATTCCACTCTGGTTGATGAAGGGCTTGTTCCTCCTTCTCCTCCACCCTCTGATTATATTATGCCTGTCATTAAGATCCTTCGGAATGATGTTTTCTTTGCCCTTTCTGGCCTAGATCCTCGGAAGGCTTACGGTCCTGACGGAGTCCCTCCTATTGTTCTCAAAAACTGTGCTTCTGTGCTTGCACCTTGCCTGGTCAAACTTTTCCGTCTTTGTCTATCTACTTCCACCTTTCCTTCTTGCTGGAAGTTTGCTCACATCCAACCTGTTCCTAAGAAGGGTGACCGTTTTTAATCCTTCAAACTACCGTCCTATAGCTTTGACTTCCTGCCTTTCTAAAGTTTTTGAATCTATACTTAATAAGAAGATTCTTAAGCATCTATCTGCTCACAATCTTCTATCTGATCGTCAGTACGGTTTCCGTAAAGGGCGATCTACTGGCGATCTTCTAGCTTTCCTAACTGAATCTTGGTCATCCTCCTTTAGGGTTTCGGTGAAACTTTTGCTGTTGCCCTTGACATATCAAAGCTTTTGATAGAGTCTGGCACAAATCTTTAATTTCCAAACTACCCTCATTCGGTTTCTATCCTTCTCTCTGTACCTTCATTTTAAGTTTCCTTTCAACCCTTCTATTGCAGCTACTGTAGACGGACATTGTTCTTCTCCTAAATCTATCAATAGTGGTGTTCCCCAGGGTTCTGTCCTATCACCCACTCTCTTTCTATTATTCATTAATGATCTTCTAAGTCTAACTCAAAGCCCTATCCACTCCTACGCTGATGATTTCTACCCTGCTTTTTCAACGTCGTTTATTAGACGTCCAACTCAACAGGAACTAAGTGATTCATGGAGAGATGCCACCGAGCGCTTCTGATCTTTCTATAATTTCTGATTGGGGCAAAGCAAACCTTGTTTTGTTCAATGCCTCAAAAACCCAATTTCTTCACCTATCTACTCGACAAAACCTACCAGATAACTATCCCCTCTTCTTCAATGACACTCAACTGTCCCCCTTCTTCTACAATGAACATTCTAGGACTATCCTTTACTAAAAATCTGAACTGGAAATCTCACATCTCATCTCTTGCTAAAACAGCTTCTAAGAAGTTAGGTGTGCTGTGGCGTCTGCGTCCTTTTTTTTTCTCCCTCCCAATTGCTTGCTCTCTACAGGGCCTTATCCGCCCATGTATGGAGTATGTCTCACATGTTTGGGGAGGATCCACTCATACAGCTCTCCTAAACAGGGTTGAGTCAAAAGCTTTTCATCTCATCAACTCTTCTCCTCTGACTGACTGTCTTCAATCTTTAAATCACCGCCGCAATGTTGCTTCTCTTGCTCTCTTCTACCGTTATTTTCATGCTCACTGCTCTTCTGAACTTGCTAACTGCATGCCTCCCCCACTCCCGCGGCCTCGCTGCACAAGATTTTCTACTCATTCCCATCCCTATTCTGTCCATCTTCCTAATGCAAGAGTTAATCAGTATCTTTACTCTTTCATCCCTTTCACTGGTAAACTCTGGAACTCTCTTCCTGTTTCTATTTTTCCACTTTCCTATGACTTAAATCTTTTCAAAAGAAGAGTAACAAGACACCTCCCGAACTAAATTGGCCTACCCCTTTGTTTTTATTTTATTCTCTTACTGTCTTCTTTATAGCGACTGGCAACTAAGCGGGCTTTGTGTTTCCCATTTTTGTTGTGCCCTTGGCCAGTTCCTTGTAAAAAAACAACTTTTAATGCTACTATCTGATCTAGCCAACTGTTCTCCCTTCCTGAATCCTCCTTGTAAATACTACTAACTCATCCACACACTCTTCCCCCCTTCCTAAAAACTCCTTGTTCCTCGCTATCCTTCTTGAGAGAGAGAGAGAGAGAGAGAGAGAGAGAGAGAGAGAGAGAGAGAGAGAGAGAGAGAGAGAGAGAGAGAGAGAGAGAGAGAGAGAGAGAGAGAGAGAGAGAGAGAGAGAGAGAGAGAGAGAGAGAGAGAGAGAGAGAGAGAGAGAGAGAGAGAGAGAGAGAGAGAGAGAGAGAGATACTTCCATGTCTCCCTTAACCAAGACATTGCTATATATTTATATTTTAACCCAGCCTACACAACAAGCTTAGCCCTCTATAATTACTACACACATCCCCACCACCTCAACCTTGACATAACAAACACACAGTAATATATACGCCACTCTCTTCTATTCATCCCCCATCTTTGTCTCTAAGCAAGTACATCATTATAGCAAGCACAATAATACTCTTCTAGATATTCTTAGACTATGTTTATATATTTCTCTGACATCACACTCTTCAGTAGTCTCATTGTTTTCATCTGTCATATTTGTCTCTTATTACACATACTCCCATCACCTCTACCTCTACACAACATAACAACAAAATAAGGAAGCTACAAGAGGCTTAATAACAACAACAGGCACAATAATAAATACTCTTCTATAGTCTCTTACTATATTTCCCTATTTCTCTTACTTTTCTTTTCATCTGTCAAATTTGTCTCAGTTCACTCTTTCAGACACACATTCCATCACTGCATCCCCTCAATGACTTCAATATTTCTGGGGTGATTTCATCCATATTTGAGTTACCATACCAGCTAGTGCTCCATCAACCTCCTGAATATCCACTCCTCTGTAAATGTTAAGAGTAAATAACATTGTCAATACTGAAATATTAATAGACCACCACTTATCTCTTTACCAAAACTAATCATTTCCACCTTTATTTACGTTTCATTAATTAGGTGTTCAAAATGCCTCATCACATTACCCATTGCTCTGTCAACCTCCTGAATATCTATTCCTACCTGTAAATATTCCTGACTATCAATTGTCTCCTTCCCAAAACTCACTTCCACCTTGACTTAATTCTCTATTTATTTGTGTCTGATCTCTATTGTGGACTACTTATCCCCTACTCCACTTGTCTCCCACAAACTTCATCCCTTCCTCCTCCTTCACTTGTCACTCATAGTTCAAAATGCCTCTTCCATACACTTCCAGCCT
>JACEEZ010017479.1:0-10597 GCA_016584305.1 Chionoecetes opilio | reverse complement strand
ACTGTTTATTATGATGTCAATAATTACAGAAGTTAAAAACCCTAGGGGTAATTGGGGGTTTTTTTTTTATTGGGAATTTAAGGAAATTTTTTTTTAAAACAATATTTTTGGAAAATTTTAAAAATGTTTTTTTTGTTTTTGTATTCTATTTTTTTTCCCTCGGGTGACTGAGGCCCTTTAGGGGTCTCTGAATTTAGGAGGGTCTGGACGGGGAGAAAAACAGCAGGAGACAATCTCGTTTTAACTCCTTCCTCAACAACCCCTTTTGACCTTCACAACTTCCCAGACACCTCCAAAACCAATTGGTGGGGCAAAAATGGCTGGGGGCTTGGGTTTAGTGAAATTGAAGTAATTTTTATTTCTTTGTTTGAATGATAGGGTCTATTGAAAAGTCAGGCCGAACAAATTTACGGTTTCCCTTTGAGCTTTTTTTATATTTTTTTTTAACTACCAAACCACACTTAATATTTTGGGGAAATTTGTTCCGGCCCAAAACCCAAAGGGCCAAAAGCTGAAACCAAACACAACTTAAAGCACAAAAAAATTAGTAAATATTTAATTTTGAAGGTTTAAAACTCCACTGCAGAACCCTTTCGGACGCAGTCGGGGACCTGCCCATTAGCCACCGAGAAAACCGCATCTCCGTACCTTTGAAACCCTTTGAAGGTGGGGTTAATGTAGCAGCCCGACCCAAAGAGAAAAACAAAACCCATTCCTTTTATCCCCCGGCATAACTTGAAAGGGGGTGGAATTTTAAGTTGGGGGGGGGACCCGACTTTTAAAAATTTTTCAAAAAAATTTTTTTTTAAGGGAGCCCCAAAACCTAAAATTCCCCCTGGGCCCCAAATTTAAATCAGAAAAAAGGGGGAAAAAAATTTTTTAAAATTTTTTTTTGGACCCCCCACGGTGTAACCCCCCTATTTTAATAGTTTTTTTTGTCCATTTTTCACATTTTGGGGATGGGGGTTTGGGGGCTTTTTAAAATTTTTTCCTTGGCCTTCCGGGCCCGCTTACCCCCCCCCACCCTTGAATCCCAAATTTTTTTATAGGGCACTAAATTTTTTACTTTTACAATTTTTAAGGGGGAATTTTTAATTAAAATTAATTTATTTTTTCCAAATTTTTTAAATTTTGGTCATTGAAAATTTTTTTGAGGGGGGGCTTCTGAAAGTTTTTTCCTTTTGGGGGCCCCAACCTTTAAGCAAGTTTGGGGAATTTGGGGTTTCAGGCAGGGGAAGGGAAGGGGGGGTTTTACGACCCCCCCCTGTTTTCAATTACCAATTTACCAAAAATGGGCCAGGGGAAATTTTGGATTGAAAATCTTTTCATTTTTGGGGCCCGACTTTACGGTTGTGAAATAAATTTTTTTAAAGGAGGGGGAAAAAAGGGATTTCCCGAACCACTTTCCAAAACGGGCCTTAAAAGGGCGTCCGATTTTGAATTTAAAAAACCCAAAAACAGGGGGGGATTAAGGTGTGGGTTTGGGAAACCCTTTTCCACCGGGAAAAACATTGTAGGGGGGGGACCCACGGCATTCCCCCTGTTTGGGGATTCTAGGGGGAAATCCCCACAGGGGGTAGGTGGTAGATTTGGGGTAAATGCGCTGTTCCCGCTGTTTCGGGACTTTTTGAAGGGTAGAATGTTAGGCGTTATTCCGTTAGCGAAATTTTTTTTTGGGGGTCCATATACCGTAAATGGGGGGAAAAGGAAGGGGGGTAAACCCACCGTCCAATTTTTTTACCAGATCTAAAAAGTTAAAGAGAAATCTATTTTACCTGTGTGTCCTAAGCCTCATGATCCTAGAGTGCTAAAACAGAAAACTGAAATTTTTAAACCCAAAAAAAAAAAAAAAGGAAATTTCAAAATTGGGTTCCCAGGGAAAACAGTTTGATCGTTTTAATTCAATTAAATCGTTTTTCCTTATCCAAAAAGACTTGGTATACCAAGTTTTCCCAATAATTGTAATTTTTGGAATCCTGTACACAAAACAAAAAAACAAACAGACAGATCGGGGTGAAAAAAACCTTTCCCTCCAACTTCGTTGGCGGGGTTTTCGTTGAGGCGGGGGGTTGGGGAAACAACGAGGCGTGGCTCTCGTGGGCGGGGGGGGGGGGGAAAGGGAATTTAAAATTTTAAAATATTTTTTTTGGGGAAAAAACTATATAAAGTGTTTCCCAAGGAACGCTCCCTTATTGATTAAAGGATTTTCGATATTTTCATGAATTTTTTAATATTCGGTGGGCGGCCCCCAAAGGGGCTAGAAACCCAAACTTTTCATTTACATCATCCTTTAAATTTTATTACCACTCTGAAATCAATTACCATTTTTTAAAAAAGAAGAAACCCGGGCAAGGCGGATTTAAAATCCTCTGATATCAAGTAGGCCCCTTCGGGCCATAATTAAAGGGTTAAAATGTGCACCACAATGGGCGTATGGATAAGGGGGGCCCCGCATTTTGGGGCCTTTTCATTTTCAACGGCCATATACGCAAACCCTTCCCCGTGTTTGGGGATAGATCAAGCTATCTGAATCTAACCCCCACCAAAGGGGAAAAAAGCCCTCATTTATCCAGATTTTTGGAGCATTGTCATGGTCTGAGAAGAAAAGGGGCCCGGGGGGGTTGCCCAATGAATGGGGGTTTTAGAGCCCACCCCCCAATCTACGCCCCCCCCAAAGCCACGCAGAAATCCGTGTTTCCAGTTTTTCCCGCGTTCCCAGTTTTAGATAAAATCCCCTTCCCATGAACTTCACCTGAAAAACTTAAAGGAGTCCAGGCCCTCTGCGTATGTTTTTAAAGACATCCGTCTACACAAGTTCTTTGAGGCCTTTAAAGGACCGGAAGCTGAGATGGGGGTCTTCCCCCGGGCCTGCTGGAGGACCCGGGACGATGACTTCCTTGATTTTAACCCCAACCCCCCCACCCACTGCCCCAAACCCTTCAACTTTAAAACCACTATCAAGCTTGATGATGTTTTCTTTTTTATTAAAGATAACTATAAAATCCTTAAAAGTCCAAATCAAAAAAAAATGTATATTCCAAAAACAAATCAAAAAAAATAGAAATTTCATCCAGCTGAAAAATTTACAGGTACTTGCTTATACCAACTTTCTTTTGATTGTTTTTTTACACCCTAAAAAATTACATTATGTCTGTAAAATGTACCCTAGATAGTGAGAAACAAAATAAATTTATTAAAAATTTTTTTCTTTATTTTTTGGAAATGTTTGGGTTGGGCTAGACAATAAATTTGGTGTGTATACGTAAAACCCTTATAACCGCACTGTAAATGGGAATTTGATATAATCGGCATGGGAAAGCAATTTTATTTTTTTTTTTTTTTTTTTTTTTTTTTTTTTTATATTTTTTTTACCCTATGCCTATACGCGTGTAGGCAGTGAGCCCCATGGGGGGGTGGTGGGCCCCGGAGGCCACGAGGGCTGGGAGGGTTGGCTCTCCCCCGTTGTGGCCGGTAGGATTCTTTAGTACGCCTGTGGTTAGGGGGCTCATCCCGCCCCTGTGTCCTCCCTTGACTGCAGTCGAAGGGAAGTTAATGGCAGGGCATGGTTTTTGCGAATAAGTGCTCAATGAGTAAAAAAAAGTTGAAGGTACAGTACTGTTACAAAAACGTACAAGTTGTGATTTAAAGTGATTCAAAATTTGGGTTTAAAAAGCACGATCCCCCCAACATTTCTCTTTACAACAAGGGGTCCCCCCTTTTTGGTTCAGCCTGCGCCACCCCTATTGGTAATGTTTTTTATGCTTTTTACAGTACTGTATTTTTTTTTTTTTTTTTTTTTTTTTTTTTTTAACCCTATCGAGGACATTGCAAACTCGGGACATTGAATAACTCGGGAAGGGCCAGAGCCCCTCGTGCCAGTTAAAAGGCTTTACTTAATTTTTTTTTTAAAAAAAAATTTTTAGTAATTCCCCCCCAACTTAAAACGCAATTACTCAAAAATATCATTTTTGGGGGGCTCGCCCTTTTGACTAAAACCCCCATATTAGTCAGATGAAAAAGAGTTAAATTTCTAGTTATACAAAAAATTTTAATAAAGGATTTTTTTCATCAAATTTGAAAAACCTTTGGGAAACAAAAAAGCAGTGCTTTACTGAATATTCTGTGCGCGATCTTGTCATATCATTCAAAAATTTCCCTAGCTACTTTGGATATTTCCCAAGTTTGTTATGGGGAATTTGTGAAAGATTGGTTCTGGTAAAAAATTGCTTGAACTCTCCCCCAAGTTCCCCCCAAAAAACCCCCTAATTTTTTGGCCTGATGATTGGTCGAAGTGCTTTGGGTTTCAAAAACTGTTAGCACTACAGAAGCAGATTTGACATCCGCTTGTTTGTAAAATTTTTTGTAAAAAAAAATTATTTTTTTTTTAATTTAAAATTTTTTGGGAAAAGGGGAGCCAATGTAATACTCTCATTTTTTAGATGTTATGCTCAAAGATTATGATAGCCAGGAGGGCACCCCTAATGAAATTTGGAAGGCCCAACCTGCATCGCATCTCTGGTTTCACCTGGGCCAATGAAACCTCTGCAGGTAGGGTGCAGTGTTGCTTATAACTTTTTATTGTCCTTTTGGGAAGATTTGATCAAAACCTCTTTTTTCTGCATGTGATACTTAAGTTTTTGGGTGTGCGAAATTTGTAATTAAAAACTTAAAATTTGTCTTGGGCTACTTCTTCTTTTCTTTCTGTTTAACGTATTTTTTCCCCATAATTTTTATGAGGTTTCGGGAATGATACGCTTCCCAAAATCTCCATCGTTGCCTTTAACTTCTTCAAAGCCCAATGCTCCCGATCCCTTCACCCACTGCCTCCATGTCTTTCCCGCCTCCCGGGGACGGCGACGTAACTTCCCTCTTACAGCTTCCCCAAGCCCCCCCCTTTTCTTCACGTGCCAAAAAACCCCCAATCATTCTCTCAGCACTGACTCACCCTTCAACCCTTTTCCTGCCACCCTTCATGGGCATTTGTCCTCCATGTGATCCCAGTCTAATCTAATATTCTCCCATCACCCCCCAAACACTCCCAAATTTTTCCTCAAAACCCTGTCTCAGAACCATACCGAAAACAAAAAAGCAGTGCAATTGGGGGAAAGCAAAACCCTTTTTTTTTCAAAGCTCAAAAACCCAATTTTTTCACCATTACCCACAAACCTACCAGATAAATTTCCCCTTTCTTTTAATGACCTCAACTTCTCCCTTTTTCTACAATGAAAATTCAGGACATCCTTTTTAAAAATCGAAATGGAAATCTCACTCTATCCTTGTAAAAAAACTTCTAAGAAGTTATGTGCTGTGGCTCTGCGTATTTTTTTTCTCCCTCCCAAATTCTTGCTCTCTACGGGGGCCTTTTCAGCCCATGTATGGATAGTCCCAGGTTTGGGGGGACCATCATACCTCTCCTAAAAAAGGGTTGGGGCAAAAGCTTTTTGTCTCTCAAACCCCTCCTCTGACACGTCTTCAATCTTTAAAAACACCCCCTCAAAGTTGCTTCTCTTGCTCTCTTCTCCGATTTTTATGCGCACTGCTCTTTTTAACTTGCTAAATCATGCCTCCCCATCCGGGCCCCGCTCACAAACTTTCTACTCATTCTCATCCCTATTTTTTTTCCATCTTCCAAAAAAGATTAATCATATCTTTACTCTTTATCCCTTCATGGTAACCCCGGAACTCTCTTTTTGTTTCTTCTTTCCACTTTCCCCTTACTTAAATCTTTCAAAAAAACAACCTTTCAAAAACACCTCCCCAACTAATTGGGCCCACCCCTCTGTTTTTTTTTTATTCTCTATGTCTTCTTATGGGGACTGGCAAATAAGCGGGGGTTTTTTGTTACCCTTTTTTTTTGTGCCCTTGGGCCCTTCCTTGTGATGAAAAAAAAAAAAAAAATATCCGCGAAAAATTTTGGGGTCCCTCAACACGCTGTCATCTGCTAGGGAAATTTTTTACAATTTTTTGAAACCTAGTCCCCTTCGATGACTGAACAAAACTATGGCAAAATTTAAAGATGTATCCCTGTGATGTGAAGAGTAATGCTGCTACTATCGACCGCAACATTAGGAAAACGCATGCTCACCACGGAACTAACCCGCGGAGGATGTTACGCTGACAGGGAGAGACAAAAAGTTTTAGAAAGTGGAAAACCCCCCGGGCCCCCCAAAAATTTTTTTTCTTTTTTTTTTTTTTTTTTTTTTTTTTTTTTTTTTTTTTTTTTTTTTTTTTTTTTTTTTTTTTTTTTTTTTTTTTTTTTTTTTTTTTTTTTTTTTTTTTTTTTTTTTTTTTTTGCCCCAAAAAAAAATTTTTTTAAAACCCCTAACTTTTTAAAGGGGGGGGTTTTCAGCCCATAGTATAATTTTCCTACCCGGTTTTGGGGGGAAAAAATAAATTCCCAATTAAAAAAAATTTTTGAATCCCGATTTCTTTTTTAAAAATCAAATTTTTTTTAGGATTCTTTTAATTTTTTTGTATTTTAAAATTTTTAAATTTTTTTTTCCCTTTTGAGAAATTATTTTTTTTAATTTCCGGGTTTAAGGAAGGTTTTTTCCCTTTACTTTTCCCTTAAAATTCTTTCTAAAAAAAAAAAATCCCCTAAATTTGGTTCTTTTTTTTTTTTGCCAAAGGGGGGGACATTTTTGGTTTCCCGGGTTCCAAGTATAAAAAAAAAATACCAGTAAAAATTGGGTTCCCCCAAAAAGGCAAAACTGGTTTTTAAAAACCCCGGGGCCAGATTTAGCTTGTAGGGGAATAGGCCCGGGTTTGGGAACCCTTGGGCCAAAGGGCCTCAAGTTTAATGGAAAAGAGCGGGGGAAACGTGAAAAGAGAAATTTTTAAACCCCTTTATTCCAAATTTTGTTAAAAGCCCAAAGAACCTTTTCCCGGAATTTTTTTTTTCAAAAATTGCAAAAAATTTGCCAAAAGCATTTTGAAAAAAGGGCCCTTTGAAAACAAATGCAACGGGGGGGTTTTACCCAAAATTTCCAGTTTACAAACCAAAATTTTAACATTCCCGCCCAAAAAATTCCCCCTCCAACCCCCTCCCCCAAATCCTTAGGGGGTTGGACCCAGCTTTTTAGCCGTTCTTTGAGCTAAAAATTCGTTTTGTTTTAGATTTTTTGATAAAAACCCAACCTTTCTGGAAGGTTTTCTGTAAGCTGCAAAGGGGTTTTTGTGGGCAGCACAGAGTTTGCGATGATGGGCAAGAATGCAGTCACTCAAAACTTGTCTCCCCCTGTCAGCGTAACATCTCCGCGGGTTATTTCATCGGGGTGACGCTGCGTTCCTAATCGTTGCGGGTCGGCATAGTATGCGCATTACTCTTCACATCACAGGGATAAAATCTTAAATTTGCCATATTTTGCTTCGTATCGAATGGACTAGGTTTCAACAAATTGTAAAAAGATTCTAGCAATGACAGCTGGTTGAGGGAGCCCAGATTTTTGCGCGGATATTTTTTTTTTTTTTTTCATCACAAGGAACTGGCCAAGGGCACAACAAAAAGGGTAAACAAAGCCCTTTTATTCCCATCCCCATAAGAAGACGTAAGGAATAAAATAAAAACAGAGGGGTGGGCCCAAATTTAGTTGGGGAGGTTTCTTGTTGAAAAGGTTGTTTTTTAAAAAGTTTTAAGCATGGAAAGTGGAAAGAAGAAACGGAAAGATTTTCCGGTTTTCCCAGTAAAAGGGATGAAAGAGAAAGATATGTTAACTCTTGCTTTAGGAAATGGCAAAATAGGGATGAGAATGAGTAGAAAGTTTGTGGCGGGGCCCCGGGATGGGGGGGGGCATCATTTAGAAAGTTAAAAAGAGCAGGCGCATGAAAAAAAACGGTAGAAGAGAGCAAGAGAAGAAACTTTGAGGGTGTTTAAAGTTTGAAGACAGTCGTCAAGGAGGGATTTGAGGACGAAAAGTTTTTGAAAACCCTGTTTAGGAGAGTGTAGAGGGGATCCCCCCAAACGGGGAGACATATCCAACAGGGGCTGTAAGGCCCCTGTAGAGAGCAAGAAATTGGGGAGGGAGTAAAAAAATGACGCAATGCCACGCACATAACTTTTAGAAGCTTTTTTAGAAGAGATAGAGTGAGATTTCCATTTCAGATTTTTAGAAAAGGGATAGTCCTAGAATGTTCATTGTAGAAAAAGGAGAAGTGAGGTCATTGAAGAAGAGGGGATTTATCGGGTGGGTTTTGGGTAGAAGGTGAGAAATTGGGTTTTTTGAGGCAGAACAAAAAAAGGGTTTTGTTTCCCCCAATTTTGCATGTTTTTGTTTTGCGGTAGGGTTTCTGAACAGGGCTTGAGGAAAAATTTTGGAGGAGTTTTTGGTGGGGGGTTGATCGGAGAATTTTGGGATATTGACGGGATCACATGGAGAGACAAAGGCCAGTAAAGAGGGGCGGAAAAGGGTTTGAAGGGCTGAGTACAGTGCTGAGAGAAAGGGTGATTGAGGTGTTTTGGCCGTGAAGAAAGGGGGGGGCTTTGGGGTAGCTGTAAGGTGGAAGTTCCACGTCCCCGTCCCCGGGGGGCCAAGGAAGCATGGAGGCAGGGGTTTTTGAAGGGGATCTGGATTGGGCTTTGAAGAAGTTAAGGCAAACGATGAATGGGGAAGCGTATCATTCCCGTTAACCTCAAAAAAATTATGGGGAAAAAAGGTTAAACAGAAACAGAAAGAAGGTAGCCCAAACAAACTATTATAAGTCTTTTAATTAAAATTTTTCGCACATCTCAAAATTTAAGTATCAATGCATAAAAAAAAGGGTTGATAAAATGCTTCCAAAGAGACAATGAAAGTGTATAAGCATCCCTGAGCCATACCTGCAGAGGCTCATTGGCCCAGGTGAAACCAGAGATCGCATGCGGGTTTGGCCTTTCCAAATTCATTGGGGGTGCCCCTCCTGGCTATCAAACTCATTGACATAACATCTAAAAATGAAGATATACTAGGGCTACCTTTTCCCAAAAATTTGAATTACAAAAAAATTTCTTTACAGACATTTTACAAAGCAAGCGGAAAGTTAAACTGCTTCTGTAGTGCTAACAGTCCTAGCAACCAAGCACTTGACCCAAACAATCAGGCCAAACATTTGTGGGGTTGTGGCAAAAATTTTAGGGGAGAGTATAGCAATTTACTCAAACCAATCAATTTACAAGTTCAGCCTATGACAAAAAATTGGGGGCAAATACCAAAGTGCTATGGAATTTTTTAATATATGACAAGATCAGCAGCACAGAATAGTTCATTAAAGCACTGCTTTTTTTGCATTTCCCAAGGTTTTTCGAAATTTTATGAATAAACCATATTAAATATTTATTGTATAACTAGTAATTAAATCTTTTTAAAAAAACTGACTAATTTAGGCTTTTTTGTCATAAGGGCGAGCCCGCCCCAAAAATAGTTTTTAGTAATTTCGATTTAAGGGGGGGAATTACTATAAAAATTTTTTTTTAAAAAAAAAGTACGTAAAAAACCTTTTAACTCGGCACGAAGGGGGCCTGGGCCCCTTTCGAGTTTTCAATGTCGAGTATCAATGTCCTGATAGGGTTTAAAAAAAAAAAAAAAAAAAAAAAAAAAAAAAAAATACAGACGTAAAGCATAAAAACACACTTACCCAAAGACGGGGGGCGCAGGCATGAATCCAAGGAAGGGGAGCCTTGTTTAAAATGTGAAGATGTTTTGGGGGATCGGGGCTTTTAACACTGGGTATAAACTTTAATCCAACTCTGTACGTATTTTAACAGTACTGTACCGTAAACTTAATTTTTAAACATTTAGCCTTAATTATGAAAAACATGCCTGTCCAAACTTACCTTCGACGCAGTCCGGGGACCAGGGGGGGGCAGAGCCCCCTAACCACAGGCGTCACTATAGATCCTACCGGCCATAAAGGGCAGAGCCAACCTCCCACCCCTGAGCCCCCAGGGCCTCCCTCCCACCCAGGGGGGTCACTGCCTACAAGCTATAGGGATGGGTAAAAAAAATATAAAAAAAAAAAAAAAAAAAAAAAAAAAAAAAAATAAATTGTCTTTCCCCCTGCCGATTATATCAAATTCCGAGTTTACTGCCGAGTTATAAGCTTTTACTGTATTACCCCAAATGATTGTCTAGCCAACCTAAACATTACCAAAAAATAAAGAAAAAAGTTTTTTTAAAAAGTTTATTTTTTACTCGTACTACTAGGGTACATTGACAGTACATAATGTAATTATTTTTGGGTGATAAAAAACAATCAATGAAAGTTAAAGGGATAAGCAAGACCCCGTTAATATTTTTTAGCTTTGGGGACAAATTTCTATTTTTTCGTATTTTTTTTAGTTTGGAATTCCTTTTTTTTTGATTTGGACTTTGAGGGGTTTTTAGATTATCTTTTAAAACAAAAAAACATCATCAAGCTTTATAGTGGTTAATGTTGAAGGGTGGAGCATGGGTGGGGGGTTTTTGGGGTTAAAAATCAAGGAAGTTTATCGTCCGGTCCTCTCAGCAGGCCCGGGGGAGACCCCCATTCAGTTCCTGGGCCTTGATAAAAGGGCCTCAAAGAACTTTTTGTAGACAGGTGTCTTTTAAAACATACGGGGAAGAGTCCTGGAATCCTTAAGTTT
>JACEEZ010017475.1:42500-44969 GCA_016584305.1 Chionoecetes opilio | reverse complement strand
AAAGCCTCGATATTCCCCCCCTTCCCATTTACTGATGGGAGTTCGCTGCCCCTGCAACGTCCCCCTCCATATGGGGTAGAAGTGAACAGGTCTTGACCTTCCCCGACTACACCCAACCATGCTATGAAACCGCCTGGAAACTCATCTGTGTCCGACGTGCTCACACAATTCGACCCCCAAGGATCACTCCCTATACGCAGCCCAAGCGTTCCCTTATGGATACGCCCTAAGCGTGGTTCTGCCCCTTCGTACCTGAGCCTTTTGAAAAGGTACAGGCTCGAGCACAGCGAGGGAATATGTCTGAAGGCTGTGCCGGACCACCTTCTCCCTCCTCTGCAACCTTGAGCAGCGTCCCCAGCGTAGCAGACTGTTGTCGTTACAAGACCACAAACAGCATGTCCCGTATATCCGCTTTCTGACACCTTGGCAAGCCACACGGCCACCCCACACGAGCTGCTGCTACCAGGGACCATCAACTCATTGTCCCTTTTCCAGGACGAGACCTCTCTGCGTCCTTCCTTCCACGCTAACAAAATGTGGAGCCGCATTTACAGGCAAAACAGCTTCACTTACCTAGTCACCCAAGACCTTCAAGAAGGCTGTGACGTTCGATAAACAACCATATATAATTTAATCCCTACCTTAAGTCTCTCCCTGTAACCCATGCTGTTTTAGTTCAACTATATATAAGTTATAGAGGTGAAACATGGATATGTATAAATAAAATGTTAACACATAATGTTGTAAAAGTATAATAAGTTATTATAAGTATTAGTAGTGAAGAGAGAAAATTAAAGAATATAAAATATTTTTAAAGTTAGCAGGAAATAATTACATATTCATTAAAATCAAAAGATATGTTTCAGTAGTCCACTGAAGCTCCGACTGTAAAACCTAACGAATTCACAATTTAAAAAAAGAGAAAACAAAAAGAGAAAAGAGAGAGAGGAAGAGACGAGAAAAAGAGGAGAGAGAGAAGGAGAGAGAAAAGGGGAGAGAGGAGAGAGAAGAGAAGGAGAGAGAGGAAGAGAGAGAGAGGAGGAGAGAGAGAGAGAGGAGAGGAGAGAGAGAGAGAGAAGGGATGAGAGAGAGAGGAGAGAGAGAGAGAGAGGGGAGAAAAGGAGCATAGGGTGGCGGCGTGGCGAAAGGAGCCAGGATGGCGTCCATAATCGAGTTGACGTTCCCCTCTGTGACCTGGGTATCCTAAGGCCTATTCATATCCCCCCAAATGAACTCCTGAGCTTTTGATCCGAGCCCTGGAGGTCACTGACTACAGGTGATATAAGGCCAAAATGTAAGCATAAATAAAAGAGAAAAAAATGCAATGATAAAAAGGGGAAAATGCTTACTTACCTGTAAGCCACCAAGGCGGTGCACTGCCCGCACGCGCGGAAGCATGGCCACAGGCTGCTTCCAGCACCTGCAAGGCTCCAATCTTTTGTGTTTTTATATATATATTTTAAAATATATTATTATATATATATATATATATATAAAATTATTAATAAAAAAATTTTAGAAATATAAATTTTTATTTATATATATATTATTTATATAATTAAAATAAATATTATATATATATACTATTATTATTTTTTTTTTTTTTTTTTTTTACACCACAAAGGACTGGCCAAGGACCAAAAAAAGGTAACAAAAAGCCCGCTCAGTTGCCAGTCCCTATTAAAAAGTAGATAATAAAAGACAGTAGAAAATAAAGAAAACGGTATGGCTGATTTAGTTCGGGTAGTGTCACGGCAGTCTTCTCTTGGAAAAATTTAAGTCGTATATACATAGGAGGTCGTAGGAAAAAATAAAAACAGGAAAAGAGTTGCTGAGTTTACGAGTGTAAGTGATGAAAGAGTGAATACACTGATTAACTCTTGCATACGGAAGATGGACATAAGAGGGATGTAAATGAGTAGGTAGTGTTGTAGGCTTACACAGTTAACAAGCTATGGAAGAGCAGTTGAGCATGAAAATACCTATAGAAGATAGCAAGAAAAACAACATTGCGGCGGTAATTTAGAGATTGAAGACAGTCAATCAGAAAGGGGAGTTGATGAGACGAAAAGCTTTTGACTCATCCCTGTTTAGGAGCGCTGTATGAGTGGATCCCCAGAAACATGGGAGACATGCGCCATACATGGGCGGATAAAGCCCCTCTACAGAGCAAGCAACTGGGAGGAAGTAAAATGGACGCAGACGCAGACTGTTCAGCAAGAGATAAAATGTGAGATTTCCAGTTCAGATTTTTAGTAACGGATAATCCAAGATGTTCATTGTAGAACATGGAGACAGTTGATTGTCATTGAGAAAGAGGACAGTTGTCTGGAAGGTTTGTCGAGTAGATAGGTGAAGAAATGGGGTTTTTGAGGCATTGAACAAAACAAGGTTTGCTTTGCCCAAATCAGAAATTATAGATATATCAGAAATTAGGCGCTCTGTGGCATCTCTCCGTGAATCACTTAG
>JACEEZ010017475.1:0-37500 GCA_016584305.1 Chionoecetes opilio | reverse complement strand
GGTTCGGGTTGGTTCATTTTTGGGGTTAAAACTTTTCTTTTGGGAAATTTTTGGAGATATTTTTTTTAAATTTTAATTTGAGGGGGTAGCCATTTTTTTGGAAAAAAATTTAGAAAGGAATTTGATTTCTTTATCTTTTCATTATATATTTTTCAAAAACCCTGCCTTACCCTCATCCTGTGTGACACCCCACACCCAAAACAAAACACCCCACACACACCAACACACACAAAACCCCAACACACACACACACACACACACACACACACCCCAACACAACACTCCCTGGAAAACCACTAACTACCCTTCCCAAAAAACACGAAGGAAGGCCGGGAAACCCTACCCCGGGGATCTCCCCGGTTTTGGGGGGGTTTTGGGACTCAAACCCTTGGGGGTAAAAAAGGCGGGGGCCCCCAGGAAAAAAATACGGGGGGCCTTTAAAAAATAAACCTCGTTTTTTTTTTTTTATCAGTCTTGTATATAGCTAAAGGTTTAACTACTCTCTCGGGGGAACATAGAAGTAACACATTCTTGTCCCTTTTAAGTAAGTCCCAAACCCCGTCAAATTACACCGGGGACTCTACTCAGTCAATTTACATTATTATTTTTTGGCTTTACTACCTTTTTGGTGAAATCCATCTTATATTTTTTTTTGTTTTTTTTCTCTAGGGTTAATTATCTTGTGTTATTCTTTTGGGTTTCTTTTTAGTTATAAAAGGGCATTTTTTTTTAGCCCTTCTGTTTGTCCCAAAAAGCAAGATCATCTTAACCCTTCCAAAAAAGGTGATTTTTTTGATATTATTAAATTTTTTTTTTTTATCTACTTTTTTCCATCCCTTTTGTTAGGGTTTTTGGGGCCGTTTCAGTCTCGCTACTCTTTCCCTCTAGAAAACCACTTTTCTCGTCGAAAACATTTGGGGGCCTTTCCCGGGGAAATTGTAAAAACCTTTTTCGGGGTTTTTTCTTAATCTCACTTCATTTGATATTCATTTTTTTTCTGTGTTTCCCCCCCAGGTATTTTTTTTTGTTGTGAGAGTTCACTGTGCCCCAAATGTTGGGGGGTTTTTATTATTTTACGTGTGCACATGATTGACGTGTGGATAGTGTCCCTTTAAAAACTCATCCCAACAAAGGCCTGGGGTGTAGGGGCCCTTTTCCAGTTCTTTCACACTGCAAAATTTACCTTATTGCTCTTTTTGATATTTTTTTCCAAGTAGGACACTTCCTCCCCGCTAAGCTATACGCCCTCATTTTTTCTCAGGGAAACCCCGAGGGTTCCAAATCTAGTTAATCACTCGATTATTAATTTTGACTTTTCAAAACTCAAACTTTTGAGACTTATGCCAGATCTTGTGGGGCGTTTGGGGTACTGCATTCCTGGAAACTTCTCCACTGGCCTCGTTTTTCCCTTGAAGTGATACATCTCCAGGGGTCATTCCCCTTTTCAAATTTTCATGCAGGGTAGTTTTTTTAAATAGCTCGAGTGTTTTTTCCGGAAAACGCCCTTGGAAATCTCTCTTCTAACCCTATTGGGTTTTTAAATTTTTGTTTTAACATTAACCCATGGGGTTTGATGGGGAAAGATTTTTTGGGAAAAATCCCTCTGCTAAAGGGGAACCCTTTAAAGGGCTCCCAAGTTACTAAAATCGCTCAAGTATATTCCCGCAACTTTGGGCACCCTTTTTTAAACTCATAGTCCCAAAAAAGGAACACTTAATGAAAATAAATTTTAACTCTCTGGTAAAAGGAAACCAAAATTTCCCCCTAAAGTCAGAAACCCCCCACTTCTAAAAGGTTCTTCGACACGTACTTCTCCTAGAATTGGGGGAAAGGGTGAAAATGCAGGCTTACAAAAAAAAAGGGTTGGGATTTATGAAAGAGCAGAAAAGAACATGATAAAAACGTGAAAGAGAAGAAAAATTTCTCGACCGCAAAATACCATTTTTAAAAATACAAGGGGGTGAAAGAGAAGAAAAAGAACGTGAAAGAGAAGAAAAAGTTTTTTAAACGCAAATCCCAGTTACAAAACAAAGAGCGTGAAAGAGCAAAAAAAAGAGATAAAGAGCAAAAAAAGAGATGAAAGAGCAGAAAAAGGCATGAAAGGCAGAAAAAAAACATGAAGAGAACATCAGTTAAAACCCCTCGATCTGCAGAAAAAAGGTAAACCCCACTAAAAACTCCAAAAAATTTACAATTAAAAAAAAAATTTCCCTCTTTTACCCCCTTCTCGGGATTCCGACCCTAAAGCTTTCTTTAGAGAGTTCGAACCCCTTGCCACGCATTTTCAGGTCCCAAAAGGGAGATTGGCCCCTGGTTTGGGTTCAAAAAAAAATTTAATGGAAAGGTTTTATCTTTTCTAGACAGTGGGGCAGGATAATTGCCGATTATGATTATTAAAAAGATGCTAACACAGTTTTACGCGGCCCAACCACAAAAAAGATCCCGGGGGCAAAACTTCCGAAACCATGAAAAAAAAAAAACGGTCAAACTTACCTAAAATTTGCCCCAGAGAAATTCAGAGCCCTTAAAAACCCTGGCTCAACCGCCCCAGTCACCACTTATGACGATCTGGGGGAAATCCTTTGCCCTGGAGGAATTTAAAAGTAAAAAATCCACAAAATCATGTTTCACATTACCGACAAGGATGAGACAAACCTACCCAAAGCTGCTAAAAAAGTGTGTCTTTTCCTTTTTACATCCCCCGTATCCTCGGGGGAGAAGAAGGGTCAAATTCCCTTTGTAAGTTCAGGGGCAAGTTATGAAAAAGGGGGTAAGTCCGTAGTAGTGGTTCCAAAACCCAAAATGTGTTTTTGCTATTTTGTAAGAAAAATGGCCACCTCATAAAGGGAAATGTCCTGACCCTAGGTTTTAAAGTAGCTTTAAAAAGGGACATTTTCTAAACCAGTTTTTCTTCGGGGAAAACAATTAATTCCAATCCCTTTTGTTACTGACCTTTCAAAACCCCTTTAGGTCACAAGGGACGTTTTCCCCCCGACTCTGACTCTGAGGAAAAGGGCCCCCTCCAGATTGCGGGATAAAGCTTCTGCCCAACAATCCTCTTAAAAAACTGCACTTCCAGGAGTAGAAAGGGGAAATATACAGGGGAGAAAGGGGGGGAAACCCCAAGGATTTTCACCAACTTTCCCCCTACCTCTGGTAGGGTGGGACCTTGATTGTCCGCTTGTTAAGGAGTAGTAACCATTGCTGTCAGTGAGGAAAAAGTCTTTACCCCTTCCCCATACTAACTTTCCCGTTACTAACGATCTGGCTGGGGAAATTATCCTTCCCCCCCTTGTCACAAAACTAAACCCTTACCATTTCAACCCCACCCGCCCCCACAGGGAAAAGGGCAGCCCAAAACTTTTTTCCCCAACTGTGCCTTTTTCCCCTGCACATCCGAAACAATGCTCAAAATACCCCCCCCAGCCCCTTTTTAACTACCCCCTCCTCATACGCCCAACGTAATCTTGGCAAAGGGATTTTCCGAACAAAAACTTGGGGGGCTCAACGAGACGATGGGTACTCTGTCCCCCGGTTTCCATGCCGAACCATTCCAAAGTCAGATCACTCATTCCCCTTCTTTCTATTACCAGGACAAAGTTCTTATGGGTATTCAAACTGCATAAAAATTTTTTGATGATGCCACTTGGGGTGAAGTTTACCAAAATTTTATTGGGCCCAAACCCTTGGGGAGAGCCAATTTATGGGGGAAAGTTTATGGAAAAGCCGGTAACATTTGGAATTAAGGGAAAAATTGTGACAAAACTTTAATGATTTTTTCTGGCCAGGATTAAAAAAAGACATAACTTCAATGATAAAATTTAAAGTCAAAACCCTTTCCAATTATGGGGAAAAAAAACCAAAATAATTCCCCCCAGTACCCACTCCAAAACCCATCCCAATTTCCTTAGGACCCCTTTTTAAAAGATCATCATTGACATCGTTGGGCCCTTGCCCCCAAAATAGGGGAGGGAACCAATACATCCTCATATTATGTGTCCAAACCCCCCGATACCCCGAGGCTTTCCCCTTAAAAACATTACAGCCCCCAAAAAAATTGTGTTTAAAAACCAATTTAACTGGTTCCCCTACCTTTGGCTTTCCTAAAGGGAAAAATTTAAAGTGACCCCGGGACAAATTTTTACGAGCGGTCTTTTGGGAGCGTTCTGGCAGAGTTGGAATCACACAGCCCCTATCTACGGCATACCATCCTCAATCAAAAAGGGCTTTGGAGAGATGGGCACCAAACCCCTTAAAGGGATTCTCCGCAAGTTTGCATGAAAAAGGCCCGAATGGGAAAGAAGCCTTCCCTTTTTTCCTAAATTTGCCAAAAACGGGAAAACACCCAACGAGTTCCCCTTGGGGTTTCTCCCCTTTGAGCTATTGTTTTTTGGGCGTAAAGGGTTTGGGGGGCCCCTTAAGGTAATCAAAGCAGATTGCCCAAACAAACCCCTACCGAAACTTGTCACTATCACTCAATACATTTTAGAAACTTAAGAATACTCTTTTACCAAGTCCGCTCATTTTTCTCGAAGCAATCTCAAACAAACTCAAGGGGGAATGAAAAAAAAAAAAAAAAAACTTTGATAGTAAAGGGTAAAATAAGAAAATTTTAAAGAAAAGGGGACCAAGTCCTTTCCTTTTATTTTCCCGTTTTGGGGTTTACCTTTACAAACTAAATACCCCTGGTCCTTTTTATAACATCAGTTAAAAAAAGGTCAGTGACGATAACTTTTATCCCTAAACATCCCGACCGCCGTAAAAACACTCAGCTAATTTACATTAATCTACTGAAAATTAAAAAGAGTAGACCCAAACCCCTTGGGACCTGATACAAAAAAATACCTGATTCAAATACAATTTCCCGTTTTTTCACCATTTCTGTAACCCAAAAAACCACCACCCCTTTTAACAGGTACAGATTGTGAAAAAAATCAACCATACTTTGGGAATCTCAGAGATTACCTTTAAAACACCTAAACTTCCTCCACAGGAGGAGCCTAACCACCATTATTTCCCAAAACCCTAAAAAATTTCCTTTGGGGTCATCCCTAAAAAATGTAGCATGAAAAACCCCCCTCCCCCGATGTCGAGCTTCTCCCCCGGAAAACCCCTCCTCTTCGTCAACCACCTAAAAAAAACCCATACATCCTCCGGAAATTTACCAGAGAGGCAAGGGTGGATTTTCTACTCCAGGGGACCGGCTATTCCCAACCCTTTTCCCCTGGGGGGTCACCATTTTCTTCTCGTCCCAAGGAGGATGGACAACTGCGCCTCGCACGGACTACCGCCCGAGGGAAACCAGTGATGTTCCGGACCCTACCCTCTACCAAGAAAAGATGATCTCATCGACAAAGGGTTGGGCAGACTAATTTTTTAACAAATATTGACTTACGAAGGGATACTACCAAAAACCCCCTTTCGGAAAAGGGCCCAAAAATATCAGCCCTTTATCACACCCCCTTTTTGCCTTTGGGCCCAAACCCAAAAATAATGCTCCGGCGGGGGGGGTAATTTTTCATTAAAGATTTTTCCCTTGGGCCCCAAGTCTCCCAAATGTCAGAAAAAAGGGTGATGGACATTGAGAACGGTAGCTTAGTGCCCGGTGGACCCCCAAACTTTTTTAAACCCACCCCCCCCGAAAATCCCCCTTTGGGGGGGTACTTTTTTGCAGTGTATCTGGACTTCTATACTAGCTACGATTTTGCGGTTGACGACTAAATAATACGTCCAATGGGTACCCTCTAAAAAAAAAATAATTGAAGCATTTTGTTATAGATTAATTTTTATAAAAATCAATTATCAAAAAAAAATCAATTTTTTTCAATATTTTTTTATTAGACTGTACTTTTTTTTAGTGAAAAACGGGTATGATTTCCAAAATTATGCATTGTGCTACACCTTTTACTGTCTAAAAAAAATAACTCAAAAAGTAACTATCATCCACCAGGTTTTACAACAAATTTTGAAAAGGGGCATAAAATACTTGGCCTCCGCGGGGCATTATCTATTCTGCGATAACGCAATTTAGGAAGGACGGAGAGGATTTTACACCATACGATATCTAATAAGAGGCGGAAATTGTTACATGGGAAAAATGCATTTGGTGGCCATCTTGATTTAAAAGGCCCCCAATTATATTAATTTTTATTACTAGATTTTGGAAAGACGTATGGAGCTGTTTTTAACACCATACGAGTATTTTTCCTAATAAGCAAGCGGGGGATCTTTGAACTGTCATGTTTTAGTCAAAAAAACCCCGGGTATGATCTTCCAAATTAACATTTTGCTAAACTTTTTATCTGTCATAAATTTTCAGGAAAATTGGCCTGCATTATAATAAAAGAAAACATTGCTATACATTTACAGTGCACACAAAGTTAATCATCATTTTTCGCCTTTCAAGTCATTGGCATCCTGAGCCACGAAAAGCATCATCCTGCCCATGTTGGAGCATCCTGCAGCTTACACACAACAGTGCACTTAACCCATTCAGTATGCAGGAGCAATCTGACGTCGACACTCCTTCTGCAGTGCATGAGATGAGATTCAAGACGACTCGGGAGCATGGTAGACCGCCATCCATCGGATTTGGCGACCGCCATCATCGATTTTCCCCAGCCATGTCTGCTGATGGTGCTGGGAGTCTGGCAGGTTTTCAAGGCTGCGTCGCCAGTAGCCGCCTGATGGTTGGCCCTAAGCGTATGCTGCACCCAAGGATCTTCACAGCGGAAATTTGTCCAGATTCGATCTGGCCCTTCTTTCCCACAGACATGTGATAACGGGAGTGAATTAGCACCGACGATTTTTCGGTTCCTGGCGTACAGCTGACACGTGAAGGCCTGAATGCTATTGAAGACGTCTGGTTGGTACATTTCCACGAAGATCCCAGATCTGTGAATGCTTGAAGATACAGATCATTCGCTTGCACAAGCTTAAAGCCTTTATCTTTTCCCTTGGGTAGCCAGACACAAATGTCAAGCCGATGAACCCTGGCAATGCCGCCTGGGCCCTTAGCAGCAATCCAGGGGAACTATCGCTTTGGCCCGCTGTGAAAACTGCCATCGGGCCCTGCGAATGGCTGGATCCGATAGCGGTTGTCATTTCCCCTGGGTGGCGTTTAGCTGGGGCGGGTGCTTTGCTTAGAAACAAAGCGTGTCGCCCCCGTTGGGTCCTTGATGCTTTAAATTCACCCTTTTTGGGGAAGTCCCGATTTCACCCCGGTGGCATAATGTTCGTGGCCCAGGTTTTCAATTTTTTTCATGTTCCCGACTCCGAGAAAAACCTTTTCCTGTCTGGTAAACAAAGCCAGTTCATGATTTTTGGGTCTATGCTGAAAACTAGCCCCATTTGAAGGTTCAAGGAAAATTTTGGTGTTTTTGTAAAATGTGTCAAAGACACTCGTGCCTTATTTTTACCACGTAAGGGTAAAATGCTCCAAAAGTTTTCAACTTGTTTGAAAATTTTTTAAAGGCCACCCAAAAAAGTTTCCCCGTCAGTTTACCTTTTACAAGCCTTATTGTTCGAAGTGTTAACTTTTCCTCCCTTACCTCCGGGTTTCTCAAAAATAAGGCCCGGAGGGTAAAAGGCTTTATTTTTTTTTCTCTGGGATGAGTTCATGGTGGAAAGTTGTTTTATTCAGAGATCCACCTGTTTTGGTCAACCTTTTTTGTTTACTTTAAAAAATCCCAAATTAATTTAAATTTAAAAATTTTTTTTTTAAATTTTTTAAAATTTATAAAGCTTCTTTTTTTTTGAGTAACCCTTGAAAAAGTTTTCGCACAGCCCTGATATCTAGAAGAATCCGATCAGGGCAAATTGCCACCATCATTTTCCGAAGCTGGGGCAAATCCCTTTATCCCGGGAAAACGTTCAGGGTCCTTCCTTTGGTATTGCAGGCATTGGTTCTATGGAAATTAAATGTTAATCCCCGGGAGCCATAAAATAAAGGCTTGGCTTTGGGAATATTGTTTTCCAAGCATCACCTTTGGGATTTGGGAATTCCCAAAGTCTTCAAAGCAATGGCCTTACTTTACGGACGGCCGGAATTTGATCTTGGCAATTCCTTTATCAATTGGGGGAAGACCAACAATCCGGGAATTGCCCGTGAAAGACCTTGGACAAGCATCGCCAAGGACACCTTCAGCCGCATGGCACGGAGTTTAAAACCCGGGCCCGGCCCGCAATCAGCCACATGGCTGGGAATCTTGGGTCCTCAAAACCATGGAAGGCTACCGGGGTTCGGGGTTGCGGTTAACCCTCTCCCATCGGGCGGCACCGTCCCTCTCCGCCAAATAATGGGTTTGGGCCTTTTTGATTTAAAATGGAGGAGCTCCAAAGGTGCAATATCACTTGACTATCCCAAGCTCTGTCGACTCTTGAAAATTTGTTGCACTATTTTTTAAGCAATGCCCCTATTAAGGATTAAATGGCGAAATCTTTAACAGATAACTTAGCAAATTAAATTGAAGTCAACCCTGAAAAAACTGCATGTTTTTTTCCCCCCTTCAAAATAATAAAATGAGTGACCAAAATATATGAATTTGGATATATTTCGAGTAATTAAAATGTTTTAAAATAATTTTATTACAGTCTAATAATAAAATATTGAAAAATATATGATTTTTTTCGATAATTGATTTTTAATAATATCTATAACAAAATGCTTCATATATTTTTTATTTAGACGGTACACATTGGACGTATATTTAGTCGTCAACCGCACATCGATAGCTAGTATAGAAGTCCAGATACACGTGCAACAATGTACCCCACCAAATGGGCATTTTCGAGCTGGGTGGTTTCAAAGATGGCGTCCATCCGGGCACTAAGCTACCGTTCTCAGATGTCCATCACACCTTTTCTGACACTTGAGACATTGGTCTAATGGAAAATCATAATGAGAATTACTCCCCCCGCGGAGCATTCACTTCAAAATATGGCCGGTTGGCTCAAGGACTATTTGGTCTTTTCCAATACAGAGTCATGCCTTTTGGGATGAGGAATGCCCCTTCTACCTTCCAAAGGCAATGGACTACTTATTACAGGATCTGGCTGGAGTTTCTGTATACTTAGACGACATTCTGATATTTACAGAGCATTGGGAGCAGCACCTTCTAAAACTCCGGGAAGTGTTGACCAGCTGCAGAGAGCACAACTGACCATCAAGCTGGCCAAGACCACCTTCAGCCGAGCCACGGTGACATACCTGGGACACGAGGTGGGACAAGGCCAAGTACGACCCAAAATGGCCAAACATCTCCGCCATCTTGGAGTACCCTGCCCCTACTACTCGGAAGGCCCTACGGCGCTTTCTGGGTATGGCAGGTTACTACCGGAGATTCTGTCCCAACTTCGCGGCCGCTACCGTCCTCTCACCCGGCTCACTAGTGGGGCTGTGACCTACAACTGGACGGACGTCTGCCAAACCGCCTTCAACCAACTTAAGAACTTCCTGTCCCAGGGTCCCGTGCTCATCGCTCCCGACTTCGCCAAACCTTTGCTCTGCAAACAGATGCCAGCGACACCGCCTTAGGAGCTGTACTTTACAAGAGGTGGAGGCATTCTTCACCCCTTGGCATACCACTCCAGCAAGTTCAACATCCACAAAAGCGGTACAGCACCATCGAGAAAGAACTCCTGGCAATCGTTTCAGCGGTACAAATGTCAGTGTTATCTCCAGCCAAGTCAAGATCCTTTAAAAGTCTACACTGATCACAACCTCTGTCCTTCCTAAATCGCAGCAAGTTTACCAATCAACGCCTTCTCCGATGGTCTCTCTTCCTCCAACCTTACAACCTGACCATCATCCACATCAAGGGCACCGACAACATCATTGCAGACGCTCTCTCTCGCACCTAGAGGCTCACCTTGACCAGTTCAACTCCTACGACTCCACTTCTTCCCAGTGGCGTCGTCTTATGGGGGGAGGTATCATAAGCCTCGCCTTATCCTCATCCTGTGTGACACACACACACACACACACACACACACACACACACACACACACACACACACACCACACACACACACACACACACACACACTGCCTGGAGTACCACTAACTACCCTTCCTCAATCAACACGAAGGAAGGCACCGGAACTACTCCGGATCTCGCCGGTTGTTTCGACTCAAAGCTGAGTGAAGCAGCCCCAGGCAAAATACGAGGGCATTTATAAACCTCGTTTTCTTTTGTTAGTCAGTCATCTGTATATAGCTGAAGCGTTACTACTCTCTCGAGGAACATCCTTTAAGTAAGTACCAACCAGTCAACATTAGCACCGGGGACTCTACTCAAGTCAACTCACATTATTATTATTAGCTTTACTACCTGGTGGTGAAATTCATCTTAGTATTCTTTTTGTGTTTTTCTCTAGGGTTAATTATCTTGTGTTATGTACATATTGGTCATTTAGTTATATAAGCATTTTCTTTAGTCATCTCTGTTTGTGCTTCAAAAGCAAGATCATCTTAACTCCTTGCTACAAGGTGATTTATTTGATATTATTAAATTTTTATTGTTATCTACTTCTTTCCATCACCTTTTTGTTATGGTTTCGGGCGTTTCAGTCTCGCTACTCATTCCTCTAGACAACTCACTGTCTCGCTCGTAACATATATATTATATATATATATATATATATATATATATATATATATAATATATATATATATATATAATAAGCACTGTATATAAAATATAATAATCCCAAGCTTAACGTACAAGCATATTACCTCAAGCTCTCCCAAGCATGAAAAGAACAAAGGGTAGCGACATCCAACCCGCAGAGACGCAAAGCACGGAGGAGCAGAAGCCATCCACCAATGACCGTCGCCCACTCACGCGCGAGGCCGCCAGACTTCTTTAAGTAGCGGCTCGCACTGCACCCACTCATGCTCACCTCAAAATCTGAGGAGAAAACATCTCTGACCCCTGCTGAAGAAGGGTCTATGACACGAAATCGTGATACAGCAAAATGACCAGCTACGGCGAAGTAAAAAACTTGATCACTAAGGAGATTAAGACACTCTTAAAGGCGGCGTCACACTAGCACTTTTTTCCGTCTAGTTTTTTTTCAGCGACTTTCTACAAACTAACAATTTTCTGACTGCAAAGTCAGCAAGCCGTCACACACACAGAATCGTTCACCTGCATCACCAGTCAGCTGTTCGACTGTAAACAAACATGGTTCTTTGTGGTTTGTGGCTTAACCACTTTGTGGTTAAGATTATGTTTCATTAAAACCTATAAGGTTAGGTTTGTTTCATTAAAACCTATAAAGTTAGGTTAGGTTGCATAAAATCTGGGTAGGTTAGGTTTCATTATATATATAAGGTAAGGTTAGTTTATTTTTTTTTTATTTTTTTTTATTTCTTTTTTTCCTTGCGCAAAATAAAACTATCTCCATTACAACACGCACCTATTTTAGGCCCAAGAAAAAATAGTCTTTGCCCCTCAAAAAACGCCGCAAAACTCTCGTCCTTTTATAACCGACGACTATATTTTACGTCCCTTTGAAATGCATTAAGTTGTAGTAAAACAATTTCTTTCTTTACATCGTAAAAAAAAGAAAGTTTAAAAGGGCTTGTGGAGCCCGCCAACTTCTGCGGATTATCCCCCCCCAAAAACATATTAAACCAAAATAGGAAATGTAGGTATTTATTACTTCTATTCCCGTTTCTTTAGCTGTGCTTTCCTGTGCCTGTATGTTTTTTTTTTTTGGGAAATGAATTTTTTTAAATTTCCGAAAAGTGGGGTTAATTTTTGGGTTTGGGGGTTTTAGGGGCTTCATGATTCTTAACCCCAAACTGTGTGTCGGGGTGTGTCTGGTGATTTTCAGAAGGGGGTTAAAACCTTTCCCACACTCAAAGGCATTCATGGTTCTTAAAAACCACTGGGGGTCAGGGTGTGTCTGGTGAGGCCCACTCTTTGTAGAAATTTTTTTCCCACATTTTAAAACCATTCAAAATTCTTAACACCACTGTGTTTTCGGGTGGTTTTGGTGAGGTAAACCCCTTGTAGCAATCTTTTCCCACCTCTAAACTTCATAATTCTTAACACCACTGTGTGCCCGGGTGGTAGGTGGTGCCCCATTGTAGAAAATTTTTTCCCCACACTCAAAACTTCAAAATTCTTATCACCCGGTGTGTCAGGGTGTGTGATTTGAGGTCACTCTTGAGTAAATTTTTTTCCCACACTCTAGGCATTCATGTTTTCTTCCCCACCACTGTGTGTCAGGTTTGTTTGGTGGGCTGACTCTTTCTGCAAATTTTGCCCCACACTCAAAACCATTCATAATTTTTAACACCACTGTGTTCAGGGTGTGTGTGGTGAGGTGCCCCTTGAAAGCAAATCTTTTCCAACCCTCTAAACATTCAAAATTTTTTAACACCACTGTGGGGTCAGGGGGGTGTAGGTAGGTGCCCCCCATTGTAGCAAATCTTTCCCACACTCTAAAATTCAAAATTTTTTAAACACCACTGTGTGTCAGGGTGTGTGGGGTTAGGTAAACCCCATTGTAGAAAATTTTTTTCCCACACTCTAAACATTCTAATTCTTAACACCACTGTGGGCGGGGTGGGGTTTTGGTGATTGACTTTTTGTAAAAATCTTTTCCCACACCCCAAAATTATTCTAATTCTTAACACCCTGTGTGTCAGGGGGGTGTTTGGGGGATTTTCAAAACGGGTAAAAAACCTTTTCCCCACACTCTAGGCTTTTCATGTTTTTAAAAACCCGCTGTTGCCCGGGGGTGTGCCCCTGGGGAGGTCACTCTTTGTATTAAACTTTTCCCCCCCTCAAAACCTTTCCCAAAATTTTCTTAAAAACACTGTGTGTCAGGGTTGTGGTGAGGTTACCCCTTTTGTAGAAAACCCTTTTCCCCACTCTAAACTTTCATAATTTTTAACCCCTGGGGGGTCGGGGTGTGTAAAGGGGGGTTTCCCTCTTTGTAGTAAATCTTTTCCCACACCCTAGACATTCATGTTTCTTAACACCACTGTGTGTCAGGGTGTGTTTGGTGAGCTACTCTTTCTGGGCAAATTTTGCCCCCACACTCAAAACATTCAAAATTCTTAACCCCAAATGGGGGTTCAGGGTGTGTTCGGTGATTTTAAACTCTTTGTTTTAAATCTTTTCAATCGATCATCCCAGAGACTTTTGGGCCCTGTTAATAGAACCGCTTTTAAATGTATCTACATTCATCTCATTTGAATATTTTTTTAATACTTCTAAACGTATTAAATTATAATTTGCAAAAACTTACGATTTTTTGGGGGGAATATTTTTAAAAGTGATCACAAATTGGTTTTTGGGTTTTTGCAAGAAAGTTACTTAAATTTTTGGGCAGACAAAGACAAATCAGAGCGCCCCTGCCTCAGACTGACTGATGCAGACGGACTAACTAGTCAAGCGAGAAAAAACCAACAATTCCCGACTAACTAGAGAAAAAGTGCTAGTTGACCCCCCCTTTAGACAAAGAAAAATATCTTAAAAAAGATAAAAAACGCTAAAATAGCTATCACATTTAAGGGATCTGTCCACAGAAAAAATCTCCTGCCGTTTTAAAATAAAATATATTTCGTTACGGGGGAAAGTTTTTTTGATATTCTTCTTTCTTTTTCCCTGGTGAGCGGGGGAGAAGAAACCCCGGTAGAAGATAGTTTATTCTTGACTTTTTTTTGTGGCTTTAAAGGTTTTTGTACCTTTTTCTCCAAGTTTTTCCCTTAGCCCTGCGGTTGATTTCTCTCTCGTGAAGTGTTTTTTGTTCCCCCTTCAGCGGAGAGACATAAACCCTTTCCAGACTAAAAAAATCTTGGAAAATTTGGTACAACCCTAACGCCACAAAAAAGTCAAGATATAACTATCTTCTACCGGGTTTTTCTTCTCCCCCGCTCCCAGGAAAAAGAAAGAAAATATCACAACCCGCCCCGTAACGTAAAAACCTGAAACCCAAAGAGAGGAAATAAAAAAAAGCAAGAACACCACAACCTCCTTCTCCGTAACGCCCAAGCCAAAACAAGGGAGAAAAAACAAAGTCCCATGCCCGTTATGGGTTCACATGCAAAAGAGGAAACTGTGAAGTCCTCCCCTCTCCTACATCGCTGCCCGACAAGAAGCTGTCCAGACGTCTTACTTCCCAAACCAAATTTCCGGAGCCCCAAAAAGTCACCTATTAGAAAAACCCTTGGCATCATCATAACAAAAAATTTCTAGAAAAAAAATACAAAATTTGGGTTTGACATGTGTGCAGATGTGCGGGGGCCCTTCCCCATCCTGAAGCCTGTAAAATAAAAAGATCAACCCCAAAACTTAACGTACGGGCCCAAACGCCTACAAGCCTCCCCAGCAAAAAAAAGAAAAAAAGCAAAAAACCAGCCCCCCCAAAGAAAACCCAAGCGAAGCCCCAAACAACCAATCAGCGTCCCCACTCAAGAAACAAAGAAGAAAAACCCTATCTCCCCAATAAACGACACGGTAATAGGCTGCGGGGCAGGAAACCCGGGCTATAAATATCGCTTCACTTCGAAATCTTAATCATGCTCACCTAAACTCCTGAGGAGAAAACATCTTCCATATGCTGCTGAAGAAGGGTTCTTAGACCCAAAATCGGGGAAAAACAGCAAACAGGACAAGCTAGGGCCCGAAGTCATAAAATGATTAAAAAAGAAAATAAGACACCTTAAGACAAAGGAAAATCTCTAAAAAAGATAAAAACGCTGAACTAGCTATCACTTTTAACGAGATCTGCCCTCAAGAAAATCTCCTGCCCGTATATCCTATATATATAATATATATATTAAAATACATATTGGAAATATAAAATTATATATATTATATTATATATATTTATATATATATATAATATATTAATATATATAATATTATTATATATATATAAAATTATATATATATATATATATATAAATACATATATAAAATTATATATTAGGGGGGTTCCAAGGGTATATTTTGGGGTTTTTTTTTTCTCGTTTTTTTTTCTGTTTCATTTCCCCAAAACTATCTACTAGTTTGAAAAGATTTTTCAGGTTAAACTTTTTTTGAAATAAAGATTTTAGGGTATGCACACGTCAGTCGAATTCATGCCCTAAAGTAAAAAGCATGGTTTTAAAAAAAAAAATCCCTCAGTTGCCCACAAAAGAAAATATTTTTTGGGCAACCCCGTTAGGCTATCCTGCAATAGGGGGCAACCCTGCATAGATAGTTTTCCCACTAGTTTCAAAACCCGGGCCCCAAATTTTTTAGCCCAAAGGGTGTAAAACCGGGGGGCCCCAAATTTTTCACTTTCGGGTAGAAAATGTTTGGGTTTTAACTGGTTTTATTTTCGTTTTTTCTAATTATTTGATGTCTTTGGGTTATTGTAGCTTAGGGAAAACAAAGATTTTAAAGATTTAGTATTCCCGGGGGGGGAAAATTTGATAGCAGGGGGGTTTTGGGATGTCAGTCGAAAAACCTTACACAGGGCAAAAATTTAAAACTTTTCATTAAAACCCTTGCCTATTCAAAAAACGTAACCCAGCTTCCCAAACCTAATTAAACCCAACCTTACCCCTTTTTTATTTTTAGAAAAGACCTATATTATTATTTTGTTTTAATAAACCCCTGGGTTTTCCAATTTTTTATGCGAGTGATTCATTTTATCTTTTCTTTTTTTAAGGGGGGAAAAGTTAACCTAATTTACTGTGATTTCGTTAATTTTAAAATATACTTGGCCCTCAGCCTAAAATAAAATGAAATGTTTGGGCCCTTTGGGGAAGGGGTTGAGTTTGACACCACTGCTATTTTAAATCCTAAGGGGTGTTTTGTGATATTCGTTCATGGGACCTACGAGCCCCAATCATCTCGGCAAAACTGAAATTTCCCCTGATTTTTAATTATTTCAGGTTTTAATTCCCGTTTTTTTTATTTTTTCTTATTCACTATAGTTGTATGTCAGGGGTTTTCAAACCCAAATTTTTTGTTTTTCTTACAGAATGAAATAATTTGGGGCTGCACTACGTAAAAAAGACAGCCCATCCCACCCCCATAGGAACACGATTTAATTTATCCAAAGTCAGTCTGCCTACCTTAATAAATTTTTTAAAGTCCCTTTTTCCCCTTTTACCCGAAAATTTAACACAAACCCCCTTTTTTCTAAAAAAAGGAGTGCATCAGTATACTGGGGGGAAAGGGAAAAAAAAGTTATTTTGGAGAATGGCTCGCATCCCCACCAAGAGGAGCGCAAAAGCAAACGAACCCCAAAGGGAAAACGTGATTACCTGGGAAAAATTGAAAAAGGGTCTACTAGGGAAAGGGCCTACCGGGACGAGAGAAGAAAAATTCTCAAAAAACTTTATCATCTCTTCAATATCCCGCATCAGATGCAGAAAAACCGATTCTCTGAAGGAAGACCCGGGGTTTTTTTTGGAAGGGTCAAAAGGGAGAAAAACAAGTTTCACATGGGCGCCCGACAAAATGATGGCCCCAAAAAAGAAAAAAGCAAAAATACCAGAAGGAGCAAACAGAAATGAAAAAAGGAAAGGGAAAAAAGCGGATGCATGAGGATCCCAAAAGAAATGTTCCCGTTGGGAAACAAATAGCAGCTCTGATGAAGATGAAGGACCCTTTCATTCAAAAAATGCCCCGATCGAAAAAGGTCCGATTTTAAAAATTCCTGGCCCATCAATGCTACTTCCCCCTGTATTATCTTTAAAAAAAATCTTTAAAAAATAATTTTCGGTCGTCTTGCTGGGTGCCTTTTTATAGAACCAAAACAAGTGACCGAAAAGCCGTTCACATTGGCAGCTACTGCAGCAGAACTTTGGGAAAGGGAAAATTTTTTGAGCTGCCCATCCCGCCGTTTCCTCAGTCGGAGAGCCCCCATCCAAAATTTTAGAGATCAAAACTGCTTCTGTTTTAACAAAATCTCATATCCTCTAGGGGCCAAAACTGGAATAGTGGTTCTTGGAAAGGTAAAATTTCCCTTTCCTCTCTAAAAAGGAGAGGAATTTTTTTGAAACCCCTCTCAACCCGATCTCGGGGGAAAATATATCTTTTTCAGTAGGGAAAAGTCCAATTATTGGGCGTTTTCCCCACCTATCTCAGGGAAAGGGGTGGCCCAAGCAAATGCTGGGGGTTTGGATACTCTAAAGAATGGAATGTCCCATAACCGGGGTTTTCCCCCATGTGCTTTGACAACCCAAAGGGCGCCAAACTGGCCCCCCAATACTTTCCCCCAAAACCCGGCCCCCAAAACTGCCGCCAACACTGCCGCCAACCCCTGCCCCCAAACTGCCGCCCAAAACCCGGTCTGTTCGTGGGCTTGTACCCTTTATTGAAGAGAGGTTTTAGAAAAACCTCCTTTTACCTTCCTTGCAGACACCATATCTTGGGGATTGTTCTTAAAGGGGTGTCTTCAAAACCCCTTTATGGGTCATCCAGTGGGCCCTACGTTTTTTTTGTTCCGAGGGTTTAAAAAGGGGTGGCATCAAAACAAACAGCTGGAAATTCAAGACGGGAAAACTAAAGGGGATATCGCTGCAAATTTGAAGGGAAAAATTTTGAAAGGGTACAAAAAGTTTTTTCGACTACTACAGGAAAACTCTCAAAAAGACTCAGCCCCGGGACGATTTCCTCCGACTTATGGAGCCTTGTGTGATTTTTGGGTGGGGCTCTTCACCGAGGGATTCGTTTTTGGGGGACAGCCCCAAAACCCCTACACCATGCCCAGTTGGATTGCTAAACATTAAACTCTCTCCAGATAATCATGTTTTTGCCCCTTTTTCCCGCTAACCATTAAGGAGAAGTTTTTAATTTTAACCATGTTTTTTTTGTTGCTCTTTTTCTCGGTCCAAAGTGGTTTTAAAGCTCCTAAATTTTGAAACTCCAAGCAAACATATACTTTCCTTCAAACAAATTCATTACTATGGGGGGAAAATAGATGAATCAGTTGGAACGGCAGCAAAAAAGGCTTTCCAAACGGCTCTGTGGGATTTGAGTGAGGAGTCGTCTCTCTTCAGTGGGTAGTGTTTTTATATGTGAAAATTAGAAATTTTTTTCAGCAGTGAAAGGGGAAAAGGGAAAGAAAAAAAAACGTCCAAAAAACTGAAAAAGGGCACAGAAGAGGAAAATTTCCCTCGCTGGAGCTTAAAAACCTGGCATCCACAAATACTAACCGCCCTTTTTTTCAAAACCCCTGCCCTGGATTCTGGATTCGTCCTTTAAAGGGTCCCAAGCCCAAAGGAATACGAAACCAAACTTCCTTCAGTCAAAGGGAAAATTTTACAAGAGATGCAGGGTGAATTATGTGGGTGAAAGGCTGTTAAGCTTATCAGGAAATCTTCAATTAAAAGCGAAGACCAAAACCATACCTTCTTTTAGTTGGGGCGCCACACTCGACCCTCATAAACCCAAAGTAAAGAAGGGTAATCTTTTTTAAAGTATGTTTTCTTACAGGTGTTCTTTACGTTTTTAAACTCATGCCAAAAAGCTTTTTTGGGATAAAAAAAACCCCCACCAAAAAAATATAGCAATTAAATCCTGGTTTTTATCTTTATGCAAGGAAAAAAATTATTTTTTTAGCGGGGCAAAAACATAAGAAAAGAGGGTTTTTTTGGCCCCCTTGTGCATCCCCAAAAAAGGTGTAAATTTAAAATAATTTGGCCTGAATTATTTTTTTATGTAAAAAGGAAACAAAAAAACATTGGCACCCAAAAATATAAAAAACTTTAATTTTTTGGACCACTCTAATAATATATTTTATATATATATATATTTTATATTTAATATATATATATTATTTAAAATGTTTATAATAAAATATTTTAATATATATATATATTAATATATAATTATAATTTTATATACTTGCCAATATCTTTAAATATATATATTTTAAAATAATTTATATATATATTATTATATATTATATATATATAATAATATATTATATTTTATCCCTATATAAAAACATACCATATATCTATATAAATTTTAAAAGATAGATGATAATTTTATAAATAGATAATAGATAGTAAATATATATTTTTATTTTTTTTTTTTTTCTCTCTCTCTCTCTCTCTTTTCTCCCCTCTCTCTCTTCTCTCTCTCCCCTCTCTCTCTTTTCTCTTCCTCTTTTCTCTCTCTCTCTCTCTAAAATATATTAAATATATATATAATATTATTTTTATAAAATAATATATATATATATAAAATATAATATATATATATTTATATATATTTTTATATTTTATGTATATATATATATAAAATAAAATATATATTTTATATATATATAATATATTTTATTATATATAGATAGATAGATGATGATAGATATGTCCCTATAAAAAAATATATATATATAATATATAATATATAATAAATTTATTTTTATATATATATATTATATATATATATAAAATATATTTTTATTATTAAAATTATTATATACGTACATTCATCTACTATCTATCTATCTAATATTTTATTTTAATATATATAGTAATTATGTATACATATTAAATTTTCCCTTTTATATATTATATATATACATTATATAATATAATTATTTTATAAAATATATATATTAAAAAATATATATATATAATAAATATTTTATATTTTATATTATAATTTTATTATATATAATATAAAAAATATATTTATAATATTATATATATATTATATATATATATATATATATTTTATATAAAATATTTTATTTTATATAAATATAAAAATATATATATTATATATATAATTTATATATATATAAATAATTTTATATATATATATATATAACCTTTTTTATTTTTTTCTATCTCCCCATTCCCATTATTTATCTATCCCCTCTTAGGGCTATCTATCTATCTTTTCTATCTTCTATCTATCATCTATCTTTCTACTATCTTATCTATCTATCTATCTATTATATATAAAATTTTATATATATATATATATATATATATATTTTTATATATTATATTTTATAAATATTATATTATATATAATATATATTATATTTTATAAAATATTATATATTAAATATTTTTATTGTTAAATTTTATATATTTTTATTTTTTATTTTTCATTATCATTATACATAATTTTGAAAATTTAAAGATTGCCTTTTAGATAGATAACAATTTAATTTAAAAAAAATTATTCATGAAGCATTAATTCTAGAGTAAAAAATAAATTTAATCAATTTTTCTATATTTTGGGAAAAAAACGCATCATACTCGTTCATCTCAGGTTACTTGTTCTCAGGATAAAAAGACAGGCCCCCTCCAAACCCCCAACCCCTCTTCAAGCTAATTGACATACTTCCCGGGGGTGCCCCCGTCCTTTTAGACCTACCAGCGCTATAGTGGTTCCGGTGGAATTTTCCCAACCCTTTAAAGGGACTGTTTAAAAAAAAAACTTCCATTTGGAAAAAAAATGGTTTTTTAGTTTTGAAAATCATTTTTTAAATAAAAACATATAACAAAATTTTAATTTTTTTATTTTTGTGGTTTTATTATATAATATATATAATATACTATAGAATTTTTATATATAAAATAATATAAATATATATATTATATATATATTATATATATATATATATATATATAATATATAATAAAATAATATATATATATATAAATAAATAAAAATATTATATATATATATATATTATATAAATAAATAAATATATATAATATATATATATATATTATTTATATATATATAATATATATATCATTATATATATATATATATATTATATTATATATATATATAATATATATATATATATATATATATAAAATATATATAATATAATATATATATATATATATATATAATATATATATATAAATATATATATTATTTTATTATATATAATTTGTTTTTTTTTATTTTAATATTATTTTTATTTTTTTTTTTTAATCACAAGGAACTGGCCAAGGGCACAACAAAAATGGGAAACAAAAAGCCCGCTTAGTTGCCAGTCCCTATAAAGAAGACAGTAAGAAAATAAAAAAACAGAGGGGTAGGCCAATTTATTTGGGAGGTGTCTTGTTACTCTTTTTTTAAAAAGATTTAAGTCATAGAAAGTGGAAAAATAGAAACAGGAAGAGAGTTCCAGAGTTTACCAGTGAAAGGGATGAAAGAGTAAAGATACGGATTAACTCTTGCATTAGGAAGATGGACGAATAGGGATGAGAATGAGTAGAAAGTCTTGTGCACGAGGCCGCGGGAGTGGGGGAGGCATGCAGTTAGCAAGTTCAGAAGAGCAGTGAGCATGAAAATAACGGTAGAAAGAGAGCAAGAGAAGCAACATTGCGGCGGTGATTTAAGGGTTGAAACACTATTTATATATATATAATATATATATATATATTATATATTATTTTATATATATATATATAATATATATTTTATATAATATATATATATTAGGGTGACCCAGGCTTGTATTAGTAGAAAATCAAAAAATGATATCAAGTCCAGCACATGCTGCTCTGGTTCCTTGTCAAATGCAAGTGATTCCCCCAAAATTTTCGATGAAATTGGGCAATTTTTTAACCCAAAACGAACGTTTTGATAGCTCCTATAAGATTCGACCCATTATCTAATTCTGATCCCCTCTATCGTGTTCAGAAGAGCCTAGGTACGGGAAACGAATGTGAAATATCTGTTATGTTTTATTTATTTTATTTTTCCTACTCCAACACCTTCTCCTTGATTTTTCGCCTTAGTATTTTTAGGGACAGCTTTCGTGTGGAGGCGGGAAAGCTTCAAGAGGAACTGGGTTTTGCCGTTTGTCCTTCGTCCGGTTTGCCAAGGAAGCGTGAATGAGGGCTATTCCTCGTTCTGCGATTTCGTTCGTGACCTTCAGGACATCAGCCGCTTCTTCGCGCACTTGAAAACCGAATCCGGTTCCATGTTTCAGGACTCAGCTCAAGGAAGGTCGGTTGCTGGCCTCCTAGTAGACTTTTTCAAGACCTGCATCGACCGCACTGAGCAGAAGGCGGAAAGCGGCCTGTTGAGATTGATTGGTGTCTTCGACTCGGGCGCCGTGGATTTCTTGGTCGTTGAAGGACGCTTCATCCCCTCTACCACTCCGCCTCCTGCTCCGGGCTGTTTGCGGTCCATCGAAGATGGCCAGTCCGATCAGGTTCTCGGAAAGGTACCAGAGATGGCCCCGCATGGCACGTTCCGCGACCGACGCAACCCCTCGTCGTGATCCTCTTCACGTCAGTGATGAAGTCCAGGTCGTTCTTGGCTGCGTAGACGGAATCATTGCCTCATTCCAGTATTTCGCGTAGACCATGGTCACAAAGAACGCAACTCGACGGATCCCCGCCAACTCCCGCTTGCTCATCTCCAGCTGGTCAGGGAAGAGACGATCTTCACGGCGTAGATGGGCCTTGACCATCCATCTGGTCATGTGGTAAGCACTAGGAGCACGGAAGGATGTGGGGATCCTCCTCCGGGGTAGGCCACGCTGAGCAGATAATCTCTTTGTAGTCTTCGCGTGGATGATTCCCACAGTCAAGCAGACCTTTCAGTGACCGGCATCTCAAGGCGGTGAGCTTCTTCGTTGGATGACAGAGCGGTCGGTGTCAGGGGCTGTGGTCGGCTCTGGTCAACGATAGGCCAACCGATTCTGGAGCCTCTTCAAAGGGCGATGTTAGGGCCAGATGATGGACCCATGCAAGCCTCGAAGACATCCTTCAGAACAACTTCCAAAATGTGGTGGCGGCATGCCAAACCACACCAGGGGCTTCTCCAGTGCACTTTCAATCCTGATACACGCTCCTTGAACCACCCCCGTGTTGGCCGCTGTCGTGTCCGAATGCCATTCCAATGATGTTCCCTCCAAGCTGTTTTCCCCGCACCAGCTTCAAGACGGTTTCCGCAACAGCTTGTCCTGTCCCGGTCTGCAGACACGGGAACACCCAGAAGTTCCTCCGTACCCCTCCCCGACCCCAAAGACGGCCACCCTCTCCTCCAATGACCTTCCGTCCGCTAGACTGGGAAACAATTTGGGCCGCCCCCATGCAGGACCCAAAGGGACTTCAGGCTTGAAGGAGAGAGACATGGCAATCTCTTCGCGGTTCTTGACTCTGGCCCGGGTGGATCGACAAACCCGGGACACGTGATATGTTCGATGTCGTGGCCGAGGCTCATTGCAGCAGCGGCGTAGGAGGATGTCGCAGCACGGATGGACAGATGTCGCGCTCCCAAGAAAGGGGTTCAGCTCCTTGGTGAGCTTATTCTCTTTGGGAGGTCGCGGCGTGGACATTTAGCTGGTGTCGGAGCCTTGAAGTCGTCGTCCTCGGTTTCTTCGTTGGACGATGAGGATGTAGTAGAAGCCTCCAAAGCCACGTCACGATCAGAGGGGATGACGAAGCAGCCGTTCCTTCTTCTTCATTCCTCCATCCTTTGTCTCTTACGTCGCCTCTCCTCAGTCGCTCGCTTCAGCTTCTCGTCCACCCCAGCCATCGAGCAGCTCTGCCGGTCCTCCCTCTGAGCCTCCAAGAACGCCTTGTCTTCCTCGGGATCTTCGCTTCCATTGCCTTGGAATGCGCGATGTCGAACATGTCTTCGAGGCTGTCTCTGAAGATGCATTTCTTCATTTCTTCCGTCTCTGTCTTCCGTACTTGGATCTCGCCAAGGCGCCGTACTCCTCGTACAGTTTGAGGATCTTCTTCTTCACCCACGACACATCCGACGTCGGAATGTTGGCACGTCGCCACATTTCCAAGCCCTTTCTCAGCGGTAGAAGCTGCGCAGCAAAAAGAAGCTCCTTCGGGATCTTGTGGGGGAACAAAAACACCTGGAAAACCCTCGCCTCTCGACGGAAGACGATTCCCCGGGTATGACGATGTTGAGGACTTCTCCAGTAGCCATACCACGTCCGTAAGATCGTCTTTCACACGCCATCACGTTAGACCGGGGAAAACACAAAAGAGACCAGAATACAGTTTTTTTATTTTACATCGTACTACATACATAGGCATTAGCTACATTATTTATAGTGATGGAAATACAAGGGATACAGCACCACACACTTAAAACGACTAAGTTCACACACACCACTAAGTAGTTGGAATTAGTTTGTAGTGAGAAACAAACCGACACAAAGGACAGCACACGCTACAACGACACACGCGACAACTACATCACTCTCTGACGCCGAGCAGAAACTAAAACGAAATGGGGCGCCCAGTAAAAGAGGGGAAGGAAGCTGAAAGTTTTCCTGATTGAGCTTGTCACGACAGGGACAAGGGCAACATGTGCTGGAGTGTGTCCGATACACGTCGGTTTTCTTGGGACACCCTATATATATTAAATATAATATATATATATATATATATATTTTATATATATATATATTAATATATATTATATATAATATATATAATATATATATATATATATATATATATATATATATATTATTTATATATATATTATATTTTATATATTAAAAGTGCTTGTGGTATTCAAAATGATAGATTAAACATGGCGAGAGTTAAAATAAAGCATAAGTCTCACAGGACCGCCGTACCAAATAGACCTCAAAAGGATACTCTCAGAACACAGCGTCTACCCCAACAAAAATCATCCATTAATGAAGGCTTCATTGTAATAACAAAAACAGACAGTGTTGTAGATTTAATTTTCGGAAAAGACCTAAATGCCAATTACCAGCGCCCCTTTTGTACCCATTGTTCCACCCGAACTAAAGCTAAAAGATCAGTAATTTTAAACCCAGGGTGGATGATCATATTTACCTCAACGAAAAGGATGATATAATAGAAAAATTTAAATAAAACAAAATACTGGATAGGGGAAGAAGATATAGATGGCCTGTAAAAATTCCCCAATTCGAACACAATAAAAAACTTTCCCCCAGACAAACCTAGCAAGAAAGCCCTAATTCAGGATTTCTACTATTTTCTTGTCTGTGCCCAATAACCGAATAAAAGGAGAAGAATATATACCTATAATCTCATGTATGAGATGCTACATGATAGAAGACCACTACACAAACCATGCACACAACAAAAACATTACAAAATATGCTCAGAATGTGCAGAAGAGTGTCACTCCTGGCACCAGTGAAAAAGTAAGACAAAGAAATGCATAATTGCGAGGGACCACATAGAACTTTAGCAATGAAATGCCCTTTCAGGAAAAGACCATTGAAAGTAAAAGGAAAGTTAACAATGCCAAAAGAAACTAACAAAAAAACTACACTGAAATCATAAGGTCAATACTAAAGAAACAGACCTTAACATTAATTTAAAAAAAGATACACCAGCAAAAATACTGACATGCATGCTACTGCACACCTGGCAAACAATCGCAAAACCAGGCACATACGGGGTTACCCTTAACAAGACCTAAAATTAAAAAACTTACCAAAAATCAAAATACCTAAAATTCTAAATCAAAATCATCTTAGATATGGTTCCCAATATACAAGAAAAACAGACACTTAGGATGGAACATACTGAAACACCCCCAAGAAATGCCAAACAAGACAAAACCCAACATATCAGGATTAAAAGGAGAAGATTTAGGTGTGGCAATAATTACTTCAACTTCACAAGGTTGGCCGAAACATAACTTAAACTTAAGAATGATAAGTGAAGCACTAAAAAAAAAGAAATAAAAAGGGGCCCTACACCAACCTAGTTATGAGAACAGGAAATACTAAAATTATATCACACAACAAAATTGACTTAGAAAATTGCTGGAGAGTTACAGAGGATGAAAAGTTCAGGAAATTAAGATCAGGGTTACATGAACAAAAAACACCACCACCACCAAAACATCAAAAAAAGGAAAAGACACCAAAGCAAGTAACGCACAATATGGATACAATTAGAATACTACAGCACAACGTAGCCCAATGGAAAACAAACAAATACAATTTAATATTAAATTACAAAGACATAGATCCTGATATAATTCTTATTAATAGTCACGGTTTAAAAAATGATGAATCACTTAAAATATTCAATTATACTACATACAAACTCAATACTAGTAATGAAATGCACGATGGCAGTGCAAACAATATCAAATATACAATAAGAGATGATTACATCACAGATATTATACAAAAAACAATAGACACAGACACAGGATCAATAAATATAGTTACAAAATATCTTCCACCACGCAGACCTTATCTTCCTATCCCGGATTTTCATACGATAGCATCAAATTACATACCAACTTATATTTTAGGAGATTTAAATGCTAAACATAGGATCCTTGAAGACAATTATGACAATACAGTAGGAAAGGGACTGAAACTTCTCATAGATAACAACAAACTTAATCATACTTATATAAACTGATCATCATACTTATATAACAAGTAACACTCAAACTACACCTGATATTATACTCTGCAACAACAAAACATATCATAACTATACAATGGAAGCAGGACCGATGACAACCTCAGACCACATACCTATAATATTACTATATCATCTCAAGCTATCAAAATAGTAACGCCACCAAGACTTAACTTTAATAAACAGATTGGGGTCTAAAACAAAAACAAATAACAAATAACATTCACACAACAAAACTTACCAAAAATGCCCCAAAACAACAAATAGACTCAGCTCTCAATTCTTGGTACGAAACAATAATAAAAGCAATAGAGGACTATGTACCCATTCAAACATCAAACAAATACCAACTCATTATTAAATAAGACAGTTAAAAGTATACAATATATTTTCTAATCTAATAGAAGAAGCCAAAAGAAAGGGTGGACAAGGGGCAAGTTTCTAGCCTTTAAAAAATTAAAAAAAGCTCTAAAAGAAGAATGCAAAAAACAAATAACATAAATTGGCAAGATAAAATTCTGCAACTCAAAAATAAATATAAAAAAACCTAGGGAATTCTGGCAAAATATTAAGCAGTTGAAAGGAAAAAAATAATACTTTCAACATACATTATCCATATAAAAGAATGTATACCTAGAGGATAAGAAGGAGGAAATATTTAGAAATATATTGAAGGAAATGTTTTACATCAGTCCCCAAGAAAAAAATACATTATGACAGACAAACGAAAATTATTGTAAACAATTACATCACAGAAAAATACTAATAGGATTACAAATTACAATCACTCTGAACCTAAGAAGATTAGATGAAACAACTACATGACAAAGGTAATAAAAGCAAGAAATTGAAATATTCTAAAAAGATGAAAAACAAAGCTCCTGGGCAAAGTAGAATCCCAAAAACTAATCATTTCCAAAATACCTGATAATGCATAGATATATATAGAGAACTTAACCCGTCGGGTGCGCCCAATTTTTTTTTTGACCTACGCCAGTGTGGCCGATTTTCGGATTTTTTTATTATTTATTGTGGGCTATGGTTAATTAAACAATATAATGACAAAAACCTTAACAAGGTATTTTTCATGTCAATTAGCTTGAACATTTTTGCTCTTTCGGTTTTTTATCCTAGAGTTATTGTTTGCGTGGATGCATGACTACATTTCAACCCTGAAGTTTTACAGACTTCCAAATACATTTTCATAATCTTAAAATAATTTTAAACCACCCAAACCCAACAACGCCACCCATCCCTCTACAGGCCGTTAATAGTAGTTTATTAGTGCTTGAAAATATCACCACGACTGCGATTGTGGCAATACATGAACCCGCTATACAGAATCCATTGTACCTTTGCAATAGCCTGTTGTCAGGGGATTGTAGCACCTATATAGGTTTGAGCAGGGATGAAGGGGATATAGTGAAGGAGTATAGGTGGTTCATGGGTAACAAAAGGGGGAAGTAAGAAAAAAAAGAGGTTTTAAAACTGAATTTTTTCTGATCGACAGCGGGCGGAGTGACCGTGGGACGAGGGAACGTCATCGTGAAGTCACGGTGACCCTTTCCCAATAGCAAGACGCACGTAGCAAATACGTGAAATGTGAACGGCCCAGTGCGCTTATCCACATGCTATAATGTTGCCAAACGCTCAAAGGGGCATTGTAACCCTATGTGGAAATTGAAAATAATAAGCGATCGTTTACACCAAACAAATTCGAGAGGGATTCCCTTTTAAACCAAACAATTCGAGTTGAGTCGAGTCATTTCGAATCGCAAGACTCTTCGAACCTCATTATGACAATTACTCCCCTTGACTCGACCAACTCGACCGCTTTGGTTTTGAGTGCAGCCTTATCCACTTCTAAAACTTGTGCCCAATCGCTCAAGGGTGCATGTTTCAACCCCTATGTGGGAAAAGGAAAATAATAAGTGAACAGTTTTGCCAAAATGAATTTCTAATTATGCCGACGTAAATCTACGTCGCTGGCACCCGACGGGTTAACCATTCCTTCTCTATGGGATACTTCCCAGACAAATTTAAGCACGCATCAATAAAACTAATACCTAAACCCAATAAAGCAAGCACAAACCCAATCAACTATAGACCCATATCTTTACTAAAGGTTCCAGGAAATTTTTTCGAAAAATTAATAAACCACAGACTAACGAATTATTTAGAAATAAACAATAAATTACCCGACACTCAACACGGGTTCGGAAACTCATGGGGCACTGACTCTGCCATTGCCATAACACTTGAGAAAATAGCACACTCCCTAGCAAGAAAAAATCAATGTTAAATAGTACTTCGTGACGTATCTAAAGCATTCGATAAGGTATGGCATGAAGGCATGAAGTACAAAATTTTATCACTAAATATGCCTGACATCATTTCAAGACTATTATGTACATTCCTTGATAGAAGAACAGCAAATATCACAATGAATGGTTACCAAGGACTACATTTTGAAATAAGGAGCGGTGTGCCGCAAGGAGGTGCGCTCTCTCCAACACTCTACACAATATACCATCAGATTCCCCCCATCTTCATATGGATTTCCTTAACATCATGTATGCCGATGATATAAAAAAATCATCACACATCAAGCAAGTCGAAAAGAATGATGGCGAAGAAAGTAGAAACAGAAATAACAACACTAAACAATTATGAGAACAAATGGAAAATTCAAACAAACACCACTAAGTTTCAGATCATTCCTTTAACAGCTAGGAAAACACATCCGGTCTCAATAGCAGGAAACATCATCCCCTACTCTAGGCAGGGAGAGATTTTAGGATTAAAGATAAACACAAGAGGAATTCTTCCACATGTCAAACACACCACCAATAAAGCAAACCATGCATTGAACATGATCAAAAGATTTAATAGCCTTCCAAAAGATACAAAAGTTCATCCAGTTAAGGCCTTAATAATACCAATACTAGAATATCCATCGTACCCATTGCTCAAACTTCAAATAATTCATGACAAGGCTCTTCGCTTTGCTCTAGAAGAGAAATACCCATACAATATTAATACTGAACAAATGCATAACCTTGCTAAATTAAAACCAAAAAAATATCAACTTTTTGAAAAGGCAATAAGAACAAGAGACAGATTACGAACATAATCAAAGATAAACACTACCTAGAAATATTAGGAGAAGAGACAATAAAAAGCATGAATGGTTCAGAAACCTTTCCACAAAGCTAAATAGAGGAGAAAACCCTATCCCAAACTTCACGGCAAATTAATTTCTGACAAAAAAAAAAAAAAAATCATAATCATAATTGTTCCATATGTATGGAATGTGTGTATGCTGGCTGGATGCATGTATGTATAAGTATATATTAATGCATAAAAATATATATATATATATATATATATATATATATATATATATAAAATAATAATATAATATATATATATATATAATATATATATATATATATATATATCTATATATTTTATATATATATATATATATATTTTATATATATTATAAAAAATAAAAAAAAAAAAATATTAATAATAGTATTAATGTGGGGATGTGTATTTATTAAGGACAGCTGGATTGGTTAAATTATAATATATTCATCAAATACCCAAAATTAAAACGTTGACATAAAAAATAAAAAATAAAAAATAAATTATAATAATAATAATAAATAAATTATATATTCTGTGCCTTCCAAATATAACAACATAACAAATGTGGTAGAAGTGCGTGGCAAATCACTATAATCTAATATAAAGCAAGGTGGATCGCCCACCATCTATTTGCTCTTATACTGTATTTCATTTTCTCGTGCTTTACATTTCTTCAACTCAATTCTTCTTTCCCCCCCCTGTCTATCCCCCCCAAACCCAAACCCAAACCTAAGTCATGCTCACCTCTACAACTGAGGAGAAAACATCTTCCACATGCTGCTGAAGAAGGGTTCTTAGACCCGAAATCGCGATACAGCAAAAATGACAAGCTACGGCGAAGTCATACTGGTGATTACAAAAGAGCATTAGACACTCTAAAGACAAAGAGAAAATATCTTTAAAAAGATAATAAACGCTGAACTAGCTATCACTTTTAACGAGATATATATATATATATATATATATATATATATATATATATATATAATATATATATATATATATATATATATATATATATATATATATATATATATATTATATATATATATGTATATATATACATATATATATATATATATATTTATATATATATATATATATATATATATATATATATATATATATATATATTATATAATATATATATATATATATATATATTATATATATATTATATAAATATATATATATATATATATTATATGTATATATACATATATATATATATACATGTATACATGTATACATATATACATATATACATATATACATATATATATATATTATATATATATATATTTATACATTATATATATATATATATATATATATATATATATATATATATAATATATATATATATATATATATATATATATATATATATATATATAATATATATATATATATATTATATATATATATATATATATATATATATATATATGTAGCCTTTGGTGGGACGATGGTACTTAAGGTGGCCGCCATTAAGCTTAATCAGCTGTTTTTGGTTGGCTCTGCTTATGGAGTTTTTGTGCTGGTTTGTTATCTCTTTAAAAAATGTGTCAGTACTCTCTTTTAAAGCGGCATCGATGTCAGTATAGTCCCATTTATCTTCCAACTCACGGTATACAGGCCAGAGTTCTTGGATCTTTGTATTCAGCTCTCCTATTCTCTTCTTCATGAGGTTCTTTCTCTCTTCATTGCTGGGCCTCGTTCGGCGTCTTCTGTTGTTATTAACTGCCCCATCACTAGGGATATGTAGAAAATATAAGTGCAGGAGATTTTCTTTGAGACAGATCTCGTTAAAAGTGATAGCTAGTTCAGCGTTTATTATCTTTTTAAAGATATTTTCTCTTTGTCTTAAGAGTGTCTTATTCTCTTTTTTAATCACTTGTATGACTTCGCCGTAGCTTGTCATTTATGCTGTATCGCGATTTCGGGTCTAAGAACCCTTCTTCAGCAGCATGTGGAAGATGTTTTCTCCTAAGTTGTAGAGGTGAGCATGACTTAGTTGCGGAGTGAAGCGCTATTTATTGATGAAGTCTGGCTGCCACGCAGCTAGTGGCGGCGCTGATTGGTAGGTAGCTTCTGCTTCTCGTCTCCGTGAGTGGGAGACGCTTATTGGTTGTTGACTCCTCGCTTTGTTTCTCTGTGAGTAGGCTGTCATTAGCCTAGAACTACAAATTGATCATTAGCCTAGAACTACAAATTGATTACAAAAACAAGAACACCAGCAACCTCCTTCTCCGTAAAAGCCCAAGCCAGACAAAGGAGACAAAACTAAAGTCCCATGTCGTATATAGGATCACTCGCAAAAGAGGAAACTGTGAAGTCCTCCCCTCATCCTACATCGGCATGACGACAAGGAAGCTGTCTCGACGTCTTACCTGCCGCCTAACTTCCGGAGCCACAAAAAGTCACCTATTAGAAAAACATGGCATCATCATCACAACAACATTTTTAGAAGAAAATACAGAATTGGTCGACATGTGCGGCGACTTCCAATTCTAGAAGCACTATACATAAAAGACATCAATCCCAAGCTTAACGTACAGGCAAACGACCTGCAAGCTCTACCAAGCATGAAAAGAACAAAAGCTAATAACAGCCTACTCACAGAGGAACAAAGCGAGAAGTCAACAACCAATAAGCGTCTCCCATTCACGGAGACGAGAAGCAGAAGCCAATTACCAATCAGCGCCGCCACTAGGCTGCGTGGCAGCCAGACTTCATCAATAAATAGCGCTTCACTCCGCAACTTTTAAGGCGGCGTCACACTAGCACTTTTTCCGTCTAGTTTGTCAATCTCCGTTGGTTTTTTCTCGCTCTGACTAGTTAGTCCGTCTGCATCAGACAGTCGCTCGTGATCGTCTTTGTCTGCAAAGATGAAGTCAACTTTCTTAGTCAAATCAAAATCCATAGTGATTACTTTAAAGATATTCGATATAAATCAGTATATTTCTGCAAATTATAATTCAATACGTTTGAAAGTATTAAACATATTCAAGTGACTATTGTATATGTAGATACATTTAAAAGCCGGTTCTATATAACAGCCAACAGTCTCTCGCATGACTCGATTGAAAAGATTTACTACAAAGAGTCAACTCACCGAACACACCCTGACACACAGTGGTGTTAAGAATTATGAATGTTTAGAGTGTGGGACAAGATTTGCTAGAAAGAGTCAGCTCACCAAACACACCCTGACACACAGTGGTGTTAAGAATCATGATGCCTAGAGTGTGGGAAAAGATTTACTACAAGAGTGACCTCCTCACACACCCTGACACACAGTGGTGTTAAGAATTATGAATGTTTAAGTGTGGAAAAGATTTACTACAAAGAGTGACCTCACCACACACACCCTGACACACAGTGGTGTTAAGAATTATGAATGTTTAGAGTGTGGGAAAAGATTTACTACAAAGAGTGACCTCACCACACACACCCTGACACACAGTGATGTTAAGGATTATGAATGTTTAGAGTGTGGGAAAAGATTTACTAGAAAGAGTGACCTCACCATACACACCCTGACACACAGTGTGTGTTAAGAATTATGAATGTTTAGAGTGTGGGAAAGGACTTGCTACAATGGGTCTCACCTCACCACACACACCCTGACACACAGTTGGTGTTAAGAATTATGAATGTTTAGAGTGTGGGAAAAGATTTGCTACAATGGGTCACCTCACCATACACACCTGAAACACAGTGGTGTTAAGAATTATGAATGTTTAGAGTGTTGGAAAAGATTTGCTACACAATGGGTCACCTCACCTCACACAACCCTGACACACAGTGGTGTTAAAGATATGATGTTTAGAGATGGGACAAGATTTGCTAGAAAGAGTCAGCTCACCAAACACACCTGACACACAGTGGTGTTAAGAATCATGAATGTTTAGAGTGTGGGAAAAGATTTACTACAAAGAGTGACCTCACCTCACACACCTTGACACACAGTGGTGTTAAGAATTATGAATGTTTAGAGTGTGGGAAAAAATTTGCTACAAAGAGTGACCTCACCACACACACCCTGACACACAGTGGTGTTTAAAAATTATGAAGTTTAGAGGTGGGAAAAGATTTGCTACAATGGGTAACCTCACCACACCACAAACCCTGACACACAGTGGTGTTAAGAATTATGAATGTTTTAGATTGGGGGGAAAAGATTTACTACAAAGAGTGACCTCACCTAACCTGTTTGGCGGTGGGTTTCAGAAAAAAGACTTTTTTTTTTGGCCTAAAATAGGTGCGTTTTGTAATGGAGATAGTTTTTTTTTTTGCTAAAAGAAAAAAAAAATAAAGAAAAAAATAAAAAAATAAACCTAACCTTCCCTTATAAAATTTTAATAAAAACAAAACCAAACCCCAGTTTTTAAATGCAACCAACCAAACCCTTTATAGGTTTTTAAAGGGAAAACAAAACCAAACCCTTTATGGGTTTTTAATTGAAACAAATCTTAACCACAAAGTGGTTAAAAACCAAAAAAACCACAAAAAACCCATTTTTTGGTTTTAACCGGGTCAAAAACAGTAAAGGGTATGCAGGCGAACGTTTTCTGTGTGTGTGACGGTTTTGCAGACTTTGCATTCAAAAAATTTGGAAAATTTTTGAAAGAAATTTTGCTGAAAAAAACTAGACGGAAAAAGTGGGCCCCTTAAATTTTCCCCCAAAAATTTAAAAAAAAAAAAACCCCCCCCCCCCCCCGGGAAAAAGGAAAAAAAAAAAGCAAGGGATTAAAAAAAAAAAAAAAAAAAAAAAAAAAAAATTTTTTTAAAAAAAAATTTTTAAAAAAAAAAAGCTTAAAATTTTTAAAAAAATATAAATATAAATTTTATAAAAAAATATATATAGAAAAAAAATTTTTTATATATATAATTATACATAACATATACATATACATATACATATTTTATTTTAATATAATATATATATATATTTTAAATGATACTTTTAAAATATATATATAATTTTTATATTTATATATATATATAAAACATTATAAAAATTTTAAAAATAATATTATATATAAAAATTATATATAATATAACATATACAATAATTATAATATATAAAAATATATATTTTAATTTTATCAATGCATATACATATACATATATATTATATATATATATAATATTATTATATATATAAAATATTATAAAATTATATATATTATAATATTATATTTTATATATTATTATATATATTTTATATATATTATATTAATTTAATATATATATATTATATTATATATATATATATAAAATGAAGATTAAAACCGGGCGCTGGTAAAAAACATTTTTGATTGCCTTTGGAACGTTTCGGTAACTAAGCCATCATCATTCAAAAATTCGGATATAATACAAAAATATGTTAAAATGAAAATATAAAAATTTTATAATTTATAAACTTTTAAAATGCCTAACCTAAAAAAAAAAAAATATAAACCCGTATAAAAAAACACTACACCTACCTTTCAATTAACAGTGGAGTTTTGTATTCCGGGCAAAAAATTCAATTTTAAAACCACTCATCACGAATACCAATGATGTAGAAAAACCCCTTATTTTTAAAAAGGCCCAAATTTTTGCCATATTTTTTAAAAAACCCCCAAGTTTTTCCCCCATTTCCTCTCCTTTGAACAATTTTTTTAAAAACATCTCCAGTCAAAAAGTTTATCCACAATAGGAAAATTTTTTTGAATATATAAAAAAAAACGTTTAAAAAACTCAGAACAGGGCCTATTTGGGTTTACTCGAAAGGGAACCTTTGAAAATTTCCCTTGAACCCCGAGCAATTCGAAGCTTTTTAAAAACACTCCAAAAGAGACAACTCCCTTGGCATACTAAGCCCGATAAGGGAAAAAAGGGGGTAGTTTCCCCCTTGATAAGACTGAATATGTTTCAGAAAAAAAACAAATACCGGGTGACGCCTTTGCATTTACTAAAGTTTTCCCATGATGTAAATTTCCCAAAACTCCTTTAAAAAATGAAAATAGATTAAATAATTTCCACCCGGAAAATCAAGTCCCATAAAATTATTTGATTTAACCCTTTTATTTAAAATCTATAAATTTTTCCCCTGGTTCTCAACCGGGGGTTTTTATACCCGGGCCCTTCCCAAAAGTACAAAAAAACCCAAATTCCCTTTCGCCCCATCTTTGGGCGGCACTGGGGGACCTTTATTTCAAGCTAGCCAAATTTCTTTGTACCAATACTAGCAACAGTTACATCAAAAATATATTTTGGGGTGGGCAGGAACCCGGGTTAATTTTTTGGGAAAAACAGGTTCCCCGGTTTTCCCTAGACTCTTGGAATCGTTGGAACCGGTCCCCCGGGAAACCCGGGTTTCCCTAATTAAAATGTATAATAAAATAAAAAATATAACCCAAAAAAGAAAATACAAAAAAATTTTAAAATTTAAAAAAAAAATTTAAAATAGGGGGAAAAAAAAAAGAAAAAAAAAAAAACCGTTAAAAAAAAGAAATCAAAAATTTAATAAAGAAAAAATTTCATATATAAATAAAAAAAAAAAAAAACATAAATTAATATAAAAAAAAAAAAAAAAAAAAAAAATAAAAATATATATATTATTTTTATTATATAAAATATAATATATAATATAAATTTTAAAATATAAAATATATATATAAATAATAATATAGGTATATATATATATATATAATATATATATATATATAAAATTTTTATATATAAATTTTATATATAATTAAAATATATATATATATTATAATATATATAATATTTTAAAATAATATATTTTTTATTATATATAATTTATAATATATATATATATATATTTTTTTATTTTTATATTTTTTAGTATTTTATAAAATTTTATTTTTATAAAAATAAAATATATATATATTTTATATATATATATATTTTATATTATATAATATATATATATATTAATAAAATATATATATACTATATATATATAATAAGTATATATTATATATATTAAAAATATTAAAATATAATATATAATATATATATTATATAATATATATATTTTATATATATATATATATATTTTATATTATTTTATATATAATAATATTTATATAAATATAATATATATATAATAATAATAATTTTATATAATATATACCCATAATATTATATAAAATATATATACAAATTAAAATTTAAATATATATATTATATATATATATATAAAAATATAAAAAATATATATATATATAAAAATTTTATATAATTTTTATATATAAAATATATAAAATATAAAATTTTATATATTTTATATATATATATATATATATATATAAAAATATATATTTTATATATATATAATATATTTTATATATTTTATATATATATATATATATATATATATATTTTAAAATATATTATATATTATAATTTTTATATAATAATAATATATATAATAAATTTTTTTTTTTTTTTTTTTTTTTTTATATAATTTATGTATTTTTTATTTTATATTATATTTTTTAACTATTTTCTTTATATATATTTTTATTTTTTTAAAATACTATTTTTTTTTTTTTTTTTTTTATATATATATTTTTTTTATTTTAAATTTTTTTATTTTTATTGGGTTATATTTTTTAAATTAAAATTTTATTATTAAATTTTTAATTAAAATTACCTTAAATTAAATTATAAAATTTAAATTAATTTATAATAATTTTATTAATTAATTTTATATAAAAATTTGGTAATTTTAATAAATATAAAATAACAAATATAAAATTTTTAAATTTTAAACGTATTAAAATATGGTTAAAACCAAATTTTTATTTGAAAATTTAAATTAATTTATTATATTTAAACCTTAAAATTTATTAAATTATTTAAATTAAACTTTTATTTTAAATTTTGGGGAAAAATTTTTTTAAATTTATAAATAACTATTTATTTTTATTTTTTAATATATTTATAAA
>JACEEZ010017474.1:172500-179448 GCA_016584305.1 Chionoecetes opilio | reverse complement strand
CCCCCCCCAAGGCCCCCAGAAAAAAATTAATTCCCGAGTTAATCACCGCGGGTAAAAAATCGGCTTCATTGTCTTGATGTTCGGTCTTTGTTAGCCCGAGCTTAAGCCTGCCGTGAATAATGATGAGGATTGACACTAAGCTGCCTGATGAATTTATGAGAGTTGATAACTGCCCGGTTAATGACCATGAAGGCTCATGTTTGTCTCATAACGGCAAGCCCCGCCTTTAGGGACCCCCAGCACCCTCCTCCTCCCTTCCTCATAATGGCGAGGCCCCGCGCCAGCACCTGCGTGGCCGTGTAGGGGGCGGGGGGGGCCAGGCGTGCATCACCTCCCGCCCCTGAACGCCGGGGGATACAGGGGGCTGGGGGGGGAGAAAAAAGCCCTCTTTGTCTCTTTTAGGCCCCCGGTGTCTGCCTCGCCACGCCGGGACTGAGAGCACGGCGAACACCCAACAAAGGGAAGGTGTTTATCTAATTCTCTCTTGGTTTATTAAGTGTGTTTTAATAAATCCTCATTGTTACTCCAGTGTGTTGAAATGCCGTAATTGAAGATATCACCGGTGGCGTCAAACACAGGCCAAATTGGTTGTTGATGCCGTAATTCCCAGGAGCGAGGGTAATCCCTGTGGCAACCCTCTCAGGATCCTGAAATCCTTAGGTGGGCCCCAAGATTTTCTTGAAAAAATTAAGGCCCTTAATAAAACTGGAGGAGTTTTTTTTCTCTTTAAAAAATTAAAACATCATGTGTGTGTCCCGGTAAAGGGGGGAGGCAATTTTTTTTCCCCTTTTTATTAAATCCCTTCTTTTTCCAAGGAAACCCCGCTCCTTTCGCAAACATCATCCCGAATTGCGGGAAACGTCTGGAAAATTTTTTCCGGCACGCAGCGGAGGCTGAGGAGCATCTCAAGGCAGCCCCGACCCGCCAGCCTCGGGGAGGGAGACGGGGGAGACGAGGCATAATGTGTGTGTTTCGCTTGGGTTGGGGAGAAGAGAACAAGGGGGACGTCATTAACTAGAATGTAGGGGTGTAGTGGCGGTCCTCGGCTGTGGAGGGCCCGCCGGGGAGGGGAAGGGGCTCTGCAGGTCTCTGGGGAGCGAGTAGCCGCGGGGAAGGCCTTAATGATATTCGAGCAGCGCGCATCACCCAGCTGTGGCGAGATGACAGGTGTCGGCTCCTGCCTTGCCTCAGCCGCTGCCTCACAAAGCGGGCTGCATCGTTTGCCTGGATAACACACGCTGCACTGGAACTCATCTTGGAGCATCGAGGCGCCGCCACGCCCTATATAACTCAATGCTTCCACTCATATATACTGTTATTCCTTGTCACCTCGATGATGCAGGTAGTTTATAACAATGTTGCCGAGGTAAGATGCATGTCTTTTTACACATAATTCTTAAGGTCTGTAGAGATTGGTCTGCAAAGTCTGTGTAGCTCATTCTGCAGCAGCAGGTAAATTATTCAGCAAGGGAGGTCATTAGCCTGGTCCTCGGCGCAGCAGAGGCGTGAGGTTGCCCTTCCCTCGGGGCTCACGCACGGCAAGTCTAAACAAAGCACGAAAACTTCCCTAAAAGCATCATTCAAAATAGTTTACCAAAGTGCTGACAAAAACTGTGGCACAGTGGAGCCTCCAGAATACTTAGTGAAAACTCGCGCACCGTCCAGGCCATGGGGTGAGGCGGGTGCGGGGCTGCAGCCTTGCGGGCCTGGAGTCCGCGGCACACACGACCACCAACGGGGAATTGATCTCAAACTTGACACAGATGGAGGGACATTAATCAGTCTGGTGGAATGATTAGCAAATTAATACATGCATCCTGTTGGTCTTATTAGGGATGTTATGGGTACGGCTGCGTATTATCCGGCCTGAGTGTGTGTGGTTGTTGCCGGTAATGAGACACACCAACCTACCAGATGTTCAGCAAACGGTGGCTTATGAGACTTTCCCCGCGTTATTAATCGCTAATGCGATTAATTAATTATGTGATTAATTATTAATGTATTATATTATTAATTAACTGCGCTAATATGAGACTTGGTTCCTTACGTGGAAATAAGAAAACAGCGACGACATAATACAAATCTCCGTCTGTCTTACTTATAACTTTATTTTCCACAGCTGATCCTTCACTCAACCTTTCAACATGCCAAGAATAATAGTAACAAAACTCCTTCACGTCACCTGTGCTTCCCTTCCCCTGCATGACTGTCGTGCCGCGTAATCCATCACACAGTTACCTCCTGCCCTGCCTCCTGCCCTACCTCCTGCCCTGCCTCCTGCCCTACCTCCTGCCCTGCCTCCTGCCCTGCCTCCTGCCCTGCCTCCTGCCCTGCCTCCTGCCCTGCCCCCCTTTCCCCTGCCTCCTGCCCTGCCCCTGCCCTGCCTCCTGCCCCTGCCTCCTGCCCTGCCTCCTCCCTGGGCCCCCTGCCCTGCCTCTTGCCCTGCCTCCTGCCCTGCCTCCTGCCCTGCCTCCTGCCCTGCCTCCTGCCCTACCTCCTGCCCTGCCTCCTGCCCTGCCTCCTGCCCTGCCTCCTGCCCTGCCTCCTGCCCTGCCTCCTGCCCTGCCTCCTGCCCTACCTCCTGCCCTGCCTCCTGCCCTGCCTCCTGCCCTACCTCCTGCCCTACCTCCTGCCCTGCCTCCTGCCCTGCCTCCTGCCCTGCCTCCTGCCCTGCCTCATGCACCGATTTTCCTCCTTTACTTCTCTCTCCCTCCTTCCTCTATTGACTCGCGTGTATTTCTTTCCTCCCTCCCACCCGGACCCGTCACCCTCCATCACTTAGCGAGAATTCAATCACAGCGCCGAGTGGGTCGCTGGTATAGAGGAGGGCTGAACACAAGACTGGATGGGAGGGGAAGGGGGAGATGTGACGTCACGAGGGGAAGGGATCTGAGAGGTGAAGCCATGGGGTGTATGGAATAGGGTGAGGATGAGGCCTGGAAGTAAGGGTGTGAGGGTGATGAGGCCAGATGAGGATAGGTGTAGAGTGTGAGGAGGTGACCCATGGACCCATGGTGTTACTGTCCACTGTCGTCTTAAGGCGTTCTCCCCTTCTTAAGAGTTTCCCCTCACCCTCTCCTTGCTGATGTATCCCCTCACTCTTATTTCCTGTGTGTCGAAAAATTTTTGGCTCCGCTCTCGCTCTCGCTCTCCCTTCCTCTCGCCTCCCCCTCTCGTCTCGCTCTCCGCTCTCGCTCCTCGCCCCTCGCTCTCGCTCTCGCTCTCGCTCTCCTCCCCGCTCTCCCCTCTCTCTCTCTTTTCCTCTCTCTCTCTTCTCTCTCTCTCCTCTCTCCTCTCTCCCCTCCTCTCTCTCCCTCCCTTTTCTTTCTATCTCTCTCTCTCTCCTCTCCCCTTCTCTCTCTTCCCCTCTCTCCTCTTCTCTCCTCTCTTCCTCTCTCTTCTCTCTCTCTCTCTCCTCTCTTTTCTCCTCTCGTCTCTCTCTCTCTCTTTCTTTCTCTCTCCTCTCCCTTCCTCTCTCTCTCTCTCTCTCTTCTCTCTCTCCTCTTCTCTCTCCTCCCCTCCTCTCTTCTCTCTCTCCCCTCTCCTCTCTCTCTCCCTCCTCTTCTCTCTCTCTCTTCTCTCTCTCTCTGCCGCCCATAAAACCCCTAAATCGAGTATTTATCCCCTCTTTCCGCCCCCTTCCTTCCCCCCCGTTTTCATTCTCTCTCCTCCTCTCTCTTTTCCCTTTTCTCTCTTCTCCTTTTCTCTCCTCCTCTTTCTCTCTCTCTCTCTCCTCCCCTCCCTCTCTTTTTCTCTCTCCTTCTCTCTCTCTCTCTCGCTTTCGCTCTCGCTCTCGCTCTGCTCTCGCTCTTCTCCACCCCCCTTCCTTCCTTCGCTCCTTCCTCCTTCAGGTGCGGAAAACCCCGGGCCGGGCTGTTGGTTACCCGGGCCACCCCATCCATCCCGCACCCCCCTACCGGCTCAAACTCTTCCCAACCCCCACCCCCCCGCGCGGGTCCCATCAATACTCGCCATTTTCCCCTCAGGGCATGCCCCGCCCCCCAAACGAAACCACACACACACCACATCACGTCAAACCCTCCACACACAATACAAGTCACCACTACCCCTCACACACATACACGTCAACCCATACACAGCACCACAACACACACCCCAAAACACCCCAAACCCCACACACACACACACACACACACAACACAAAACCAAAAAACAACACAACACACCACACACACACACACACAACACACCACCCCACACACACACAAAACACACACACACACACACACCCCAAAAACAAACCACACACACCCAACATTACCAAATCACACCTTTCACATCACACCTTTTCCAGTCACACACTTAACCGTCCACATTTCACAGTCACACACACACAGTCCCCCAAAAGCACCCAAAAAATACACACCAAAAACACAACACCCCACACAAAATTACAGCCCACCATACAGTCCAACCCACACACCAAAACCCCCTTAAACTCCACACTTTCACAGTCCAAAACCTTCACAGTCACCACTTACACGTCACACCTTTCACATCACCACTTACCCTCCAACACTACAGTCCACACCACACACCCACACACACACCCACCACACACACACACACACACCCACACCACACCACACCCAAAAAACGAAACTCCCCCCGGCGGTCTCACCCCAACCACCAAAAAAAGAAAAAAAGAAAATATAATACAAATTGTACAACAGGCAAGAAAAAAAAAAAAAAAATCATCCTTGGCTCTCCAGAAACTGTAATTTTGCTGTTAAGAAATATTGAAAAGTTGAAATTTCGGTGTGAAAGTGGCGTCGGGGCCCCCAAGTAAAGGCGGGAGTGCGAGTGCTATTCTCCATGATGAAAGAACCCGCAAAAACCCCCAACAAAAACGAAGAAAAAAAAAACGCCCCACTCCGAGGTGAGCAATGTTTCAAAAGGATGGCGAGGCAGAAGAAAATAGGGGGAAAAAAAAAAAAGTCTGCAAGAAAACACTGGAACACAGAAGCAGAAAAAATGAGTTCCAGGAAGAAATGTAAGAATGTTTTAAGTGGGCAGCCCCATCATCTTCATTTTTCTGTGTTTTTTTGCGGGGACCGACCAACCCCAAATTTCCCGCAAAGGGGGGGGGGGGCAGGGAGAGAGAGAGGAGAGAGGAGAGAAGGAGAGGAGAGGAGAGAGAGAGAGAGAGGAGAGAGAAGAGAGAAGAGAGAGAGAGAGACTACCCCCCCCCCCAAAAAAAAAAAAAAAAAAAAAAACCAAAAAAACAAACCAAAAAACACACAAAACACAAGTTTTTAAATGTTTTTTTGTTTGTGGGCCTAACCTTTTTTGTTTTTGTTTTTTTCCAATTCCCATTTTACAAATTTCACATTTTTTTCTCACACACACACCAAACCCACACAACACACACAACACCACACCAACACACACAACACAACACACCACACTACCACACCACACATACTACTCATACACAACATACTCAACACACACACACCACAAACCCCACACACCACACACACACAACACACACACACAACCACAACCCCCAAAAACACACACACACACACACAACCACAAAAACCCCAACCACACACAACCCCACACACACACACCACACACACACACACACCACACCACACACAAACACACACACACAACCACAAACACACACCACACACACCCCACCACACACACACACACACACACACACACACACACACACATACTCACGTGCATCAGGAGGCACAAGAAAGTCTAACCAAACTTTGCCAATCAGACTTTCGCGATCGCGTGTGTCCTGCCCATAAGGAGGAGGCGGTCTGTGTTCACGCTTGAAGCCTCGCCAACCTCGACCACCGTGTTTTAATTGCTTTTTGCAGCGTCCTCCCATTTTATCCTGGACAAGGGGAAAGATCGAATTTTTTGAATATTTTTGTGTGTGCGTGTGCGTGTGCGTGTGCGTGTGCGTGTGCTGTCGTGTGATTATGTGTTTGTGTTTGTGCGTGTGTGTGTGTGTGTGTGTTGTGGTACATAATCTTCTTTGTAATGGTTTTTTTTTCCCCATTCTTATTTTCAAAGACATGAACAAAACTTGCTAGAATTCCACACCATTTTTTTTGTTTCTCTCTCCCCTCCTTCTCTCCTCTCTCTTCCTTCTCTCTCTCGTATCCCCCCTCTCCCCCCTCTCTCTCTCTCCCTCTCCCCCCTCCCCCCCTTTCCTTTTTCTCTCTTCTCTCTCCCTCTTCTCTCCTCCCTCTCTCTCTCTCTTTCTCGTCCTTCCCTCCTCCCCTTTCTCTCTCTCTCTCTCCCTCTCTCCTTCTTCCTTCTCTCTCTCTCTCTCTCCTCTCTCTTTCTCCTCTCTCTCTTCTCTCTCTCTCTCTCTCTCTCTCTCCTTTTACAACATTTTTACTGCCCCTCATCACATCTGCACTTTTTCTCATTACCCACATCAACAGAATCGTTTCCTATCCTTTTTAACGCTCCCAAAAAACTTATCGGGGGCAACCCCCCCCCCACAACACACAACACACAACACAACACACACCCCCACCACACACACACCAACACCCACACACACACACACACATCGCCCACTACCTCTCATTTCCACTTTCATCCCACGCTCCCTCTCGCCTCTCCCACGCTCCCTCTGCCTCTCTCACCACACACGTCCCTCTCCCTTCCCATCAAACCTTTTCTTTTTTCCCCCCGCACACCCTCACACATCGGTTGGGTATCCACCTCTTTTTCCCTAACTGTCTCCTCATAATCTCTCCTCATCTCCCTTATATCTCTCTTTTATTCTCTTTTCTCTCTTTCTTTTCTCTCCTCTCTCTCTTTCTGTCTCTGTCTCTCTCCCTGTCTCTCTCTGTCTCTCTCCCTGTCTCTCTCTGTCTCTAACTCTCTCTGTCTCTCTCTGTCTCTTTCTCTCTCCTGTCTCTGTCTCTCTTTTTTCTTTCTCTC
>JACEEZ010017474.1:165000-167500 GCA_016584305.1 Chionoecetes opilio | reverse complement strand
GTGTGTGCATGGCTCAAAAAACATCCCAGGGGTGACGAACCATTTCTGAGAGTATTATTAAAATCGGGGTAGAAATGGCGGAGACTTTATTGTACCTATGGACGGACATTCGGTGTATCATTGTAAAATTATTAATATTATTGTTATTGTTATGAATATTATTATTATTATTACTATTATTATTACCATTGATATTATTGTTGTTGTATATTATCATGGAATTAACATTGATATTATTTTCTTCAATATCGTCATTAGTATTATCGCTAATAGTTGTTTTTTTCCGGTGTCCTGCGTCCTGTTGTCGTGGTTTGCACTGCAAGAAAGAGAGAGAGAGAGAAATTGAGAGAGAGAAATTGAGAGAGAGAGAGAGAGAGAGACAGAGAGAGACAGAGAGAGACAGAGACAGACAGAGACAGACAGAGACACACAGAGACAGACAGAGAGAGACAGAGAGAGACAGAGCAGAGACACACAGACAGGACACGACAGACCAGACAGACAGAGACAGACAGAAGACACACACGAGACAGACACAGACGACACAGACAGACACAGACCACACAGACAGACACAGACAGACACAGACAGACAGACAGCACAGAGACACAACAGACGAAGACAGAGAGACAGACAAGCGACAGACAGACAGACAGACAGAGACAGACAGACAGAGACAGACAGACAGAGACAGACAGACAGAGACAGACAGACAGAGACAGACAGACAGAGACAGACAGACAGACAGAGACAGACAGACAGACAGACAGAGACAGACAGACAGACGAGAGCAGACAGACAACAGACAGAGACAGACAGACGAGACAGACAGAGACACAGAAAGACAGACAGACAGAGACAACAGCAGGACAGACAGACAGAGACAGACAGACAGAGACAGACAGAGACAGACAGACAGAGACAGACAGAGACAGACAGAGACACACAGAGACAGACAGAGACACACAGAGACACACAGAGACAGACAGAGACACACAGAGACACACAGAGACACACAGAGACACACAGAGACACACAGAGACACACAGAGACACACAGAGACACACAGAGACACACAGAGACACACAGAGAGAGATAAGGGGGAATGAAGAGAGATTATGAGGGAGAAGTGGCCACCGATGGGTCACTAATAGCGCAGAGTTGAGCAGCAGCACAAGATGTAGCAACTCAACCCAAGGCCATGAATGTGCGGGTGTTGGCGCTACAATGAGCCAAGTGGTGCCGCTGATTGTCAAGATAATGACATTGATGGCGGTGCTCAGGGTGGTTTATGGCGGGACGATGAGATGTGTGGTGATGAAGGTGACAAACACGGTGATGGCGCTGATGTTTTACACTCCCTGATGAAAAAAGTACCGCATTCGCTTGACACTCCAATCTAGTGCCGGTTGATAAACAGTAATTGGCGGCGGAAACATTGAAGCGCAGCAAGGCACATTAACACTCAAAAGGGGCTCGTTTAAAATGAATTGTGTCAAAGCATCTGGGAAAGTGTGTCCTCCCCCCCCCCCCCCCCGCGCTCTTGTGTAGATTCTTAGACAAGCTTGATGTACTTAGCTAAGGCCGGAGTGTGATTTAGGAGTGAGGGCGTGGCGTTAATGGAGCACTGAGTGAACGGGGGTGTTGTGGTGTGTGTGTTGTGGCGCGTCTCGGGTGGTTGTGGCGGCGGCAGTGTGTCTGTGAAGGCCATTGTCCGCTTGTCGTTCTCCATCACTCACGTATAATGGTGGTGTAATTTATTGCGGCCAAGACAAATGTATGGTTCAAAGGCAGTGCATGGGCAAGAAGGGATGTCTGTTTGATGCTTGGTGGGCGTGGAGGCCTTGCGTGGCGGTATAGCGGCATTAAAAACATAAGAAAATAAGGAAGCTACAAGAGGCCGTGAGACCAACACGTGGTAGTTCCTGCAACTTAACACTACCTACCTCCACCTTTCATCCCCATCCATGAAATTGTCTAGCCTCCATTTAAAACTCCCTATTGACTCTGCACTATAACCACCTGACGAATGAGTCCATTCCAATAATTTACCACCCTATTTTGTATTATAATTAGAGTGATGGCACCGCAGATATGGTGCCATAATGGAGCGGGAGTTGTGGCGGTGTTAGAGTGAGGGTGGCACATCTCTGTTCAACTGTGGCGCGAGATGAGACAGGCAGATAAGTAGCACGAAAGTTGAGGCGACGATGGTGGTGTGGTGGTGACAATTCTTTTAGAGGGAGGGAAGGCTAAGGGGGCTATTAGGGTTTTAAGGGGAGGGGATACAAGGGGGGGGGCTATTAGGGATTTAAGGGGAGGGAAGACAAAGGGGGGAATATCAAGGGCTTAAGGGAGGGGGAACTATTAGGGAAGCGAACCCCCCCCAATCCCCAGTGAAGAATGCATCATTAGCTTCGTCATCTACGTCGCGCCGAAGCAACTTACATACATTAACTTTAATTACTCTCGTTCATTAATCGTAAACACGCCTGAGTCC
>JACEEZ010017474.1:142500-150000 GCA_016584305.1 Chionoecetes opilio | reverse complement strand
ACTCCCTTTCTCCCCTTTTTTTAGTTCTCTTTGGGACACCTTTTTACTCCCTTTTCCCTTTATTTAGGTCTTCTTGGTACACTTTTACTCCCTTTCTCCCTTTATTTAGTTCTCTTGGTACACCTTTTTACTCCTTTCCTCCCTTTAATTTAGTTCTCTTGGTACACCTTTTACTCCCTTTTCCCTTTATTTAGTTCTCTTGGTACACCTTTTATCCCTTTCTCCCTTTATTTAGTTCTCATGGTACACCTTTTACTCCCTTTCTCCCCTTTTTTTAGTTCTCTTGGTACACCTTTTACTCCCTTTCTCCCTTTATTTTAGTTCTCTTGGTACACCTTTTACTCCCTTTCTCCCTTTATTTAGTTCTCTTGGTACACCTTTTACTCCCTTTCCCCTCCCTTTATTTAGGGCTCATGGTACACCTTTACTCCCTTTCTCCCTTTATTTAGGTCTCATGGACACCTTTACTCCTTTCTCCCTTATTTAGTTCTCATGGTACAACCCTTTTTCTCCCTTTCTCCCTTTATTTAGTTCTCTTTGGGACACCTTTTACTCCCTTTCTCCCTTTATTTAGGTCTCATGGTACACCTTTACCCCTTTCTCCCTTATTTAGGTCTCATGGTACACCTTTTACTCCCTTTCTCCCTTTATTTTAGGTCTCATGGGACACCTTTTACTCCCCTTTTTCCCCTTTATTTAGGTCTCATGGTACACCTTTTACTCCCTTTCTCCCTTTTTTTAGTTCTCTTGGTACACCTTTTACTCCCTTTCTCCCTTTATTTAGTTCTATGGTACACCTTTTACTCCTTTCTCCCTTATTTTTGTTCTCTTGGTACACCTTTTACTCCCTTTCTCCCTTTATTTAGTTCTCATGGTACACCTTTTACTCCCTTTTTCTCCCTTTATTTAGTTCTCTGGTACACCTTTTACTCCCTTTCTTTTTTCCCTTTTTTTAGTTCTCATTGGTACACCTTTTACTCCCTTTCTCCCTTTATTTAGTTTTTCATGGTAACACCTTTTACTCCCTTTCTCCCTTTATTTAGTTCTCATGTTTTCACCTTTTAACTCCCTTTCTCCCTTTATTTAGTTTTCTTGGTACACCCTTTTACTCCCTTTCTCCCTTATTTAGTTGTCTTGGTACACCTTTTATCCCTTTCTTCCCTTTTTTTAGTTATCTTTTGGGACAACCCCTTTTACTCCCTTACTCCCTTTATTTAGTTCTCATGGTACACCTTTTACTCCCTTTCTCCCTTTATTTAGTTCTCTTGGTACAAACCCTTTTTCTCCCTTACTCCCTTTATTTAGTTCTCATGGTACACCTTTTACTCCCTTTCCCCTTTATTTAGTTGTCTTGGTAACCTTTACTCCCTTTCTCCCTTTATTTAGTTCTCATGGTACACCTTTTACTCCCTTTCTCCCTTTATTTAGTCTCTTGGTACACCTTTTACTCCCTTTCTCCCTTTTATTTTTCTCATGGTACAACCCTTTTACTCCCTTTCTCCCTTTATTTAGTTCCCCTTTGGGACACCTTTTTCTCCCTTTCTCCCTTTATTTAGTTCTCTTGGTACACCCTTTTTCTCCCTTTTCCCTTTATTTAGTTCTCATGGTACACCTTTTACTCCCTTTCTCCCTTTATTTAGTTCTCATGGTACACCGTTTACTCCCTTTCTCCCTTTATTTAGTTTCTCTTGGTACACCTTTTACTCCCTTTCTCCCTTTATTAGTTCTCATGTACACCTTTTACTCCCTTTCTCCCTTTATTTAGTTCTCATGGTACACCTTTTACTTCCTTTCTCCCTTTATTTAGTTCTCTTGGGACACCTTTTACTCCCTTTCTCCTTTATTTAGTTCTCTTGGTACACCTTTTACTCCCTTTCTCCCTTTATTTAGTTCTCTTGGTACACCTTTTACTCCCTTTCTCCTTTATTTAGGTCTCTTGGTACACTTTTACTCCCTTTCTCCCTTTATTTAGTTCTCTTGGTACACCTTTTACTCCCTTTCTCCCTTTATTTAGTTCTCTTGGTACACCTTTTTCTCCCTTCTCCCTTTATTTAGTTCTCTTGGTACACCTTTACTCCCTTTCTCCCTTTATTTAGTTCTCATGGTACACCCTTTTACTCCCTTTCTCCCTTTATTTAGTTCTCTTGGGACACCTTTTACTCCCTTTCTCCCTTTTTTTAGTTCTCTTGGTACCCTTTTACTTCCCTTTCTCCCTTTATTTAGTTCTTTTGGGACACCTTTTACTCCCTTTCTCCCTTTATTTAGGTCTCATGGGACAACCTTTTACTCCCTTTCTCCCTTTATTTAGGTCTCATGGTACACCCTTTTATCCCTTTCTCCCCTTTTTTTAGTTCTCATGACCCTTTTACTCCCTTTCTCCCTTTATTTAGTTCTCTTGGTACACCTTTTTCTCCCTTTCTCCTTTTTTTTAGTCTCATGTAAACCTTTACTCCCTTCCCCCTTTATTTAGGTCTCATGGTACACCTTTTACTCCTTTCTCCCCCTTTTTTTTAGTCTCATGTACACTTTTTTACTCCCTTCTCCCTTTATTTAGGTCTCATGGTACACCTTTTACTCCCTTTTCCCCTTTATTTAGTTCTCTTTGGTCACCTTTTAATCCTTTCTCCCTTTATTTAGTTCTCATGGTACACCTTTTACTCCCTTTCTCCCTTTTTATTTAGTTATCTTGGTACACCTTTTACTCCCTACTCCTTTATTAGTTCCCCATGTACACCTTTTACTCCCTTTCTCCTTTATTTAGTTATCTTGGTACACCTTTTACTCCCTTACTCCCTTTATTAGGTCTCATGGTACACCTTTTACTCCCTTTCTCCCTTTATTTAAATTCTCTTGGTAAACCCCTTTTTACTCCTTACCCCTTTTTTTATTCTCATGGTACACCTTTTACTCCCTTTCCCCTTATTTAGTTGTCTTGTTTCACCTTTTACTCCCTTTCTCCCTTTATTTAGTTCTCTTGGTACACCCTTTTAACTCCCTTCTCCCTTTATTTAGTTCTCTTGGGACACCCTTTTACTCCCCCTTTCTCCCTTTTATTTTTGTTCTCTTTGGGACAAACCTTTTTACTCCCTTTCTCCCTTTTTATTTAGTTCTCTTGGTACAACCTTTTACTCCCTTTCTCCCTTTATTTAGTTTCTTTTGGTACACCTTTTTTCTCCCTTTCTCCCTTTATTTAGGTCTCATGGTAAACCTTTTACTCCCTTTCTCCCTTATTTTAGGTTTTAATGGTAAACCTTTTACTCCTTTCTCCCTTTATTTAGTTCTCATGGTTAAAACCTTTACTCCCTTTCTCCCTTTATTTAGTTTCTTTTTCACCTTTTTATCCCTTTTCCCTTTATTTTAGGTCTCATGGTACACCTTTTACTCCCTTTCCCCCCTTTAATTAGTCTATTGGTACACCTTTTACTCCCTTTCTCCCTTTATTTTTTGGTCTCATGGTACACCTTTTACTCCCTTTTCCCTTTATTTGTCTCTTGGTAACCTTTTACTCCCTTCTCCCTTTATTTAGTTCTCATGGTACACCTTTTACTCCCTTTCCCTTTATTTAGTTTATCTGTACCCTTTTTCTCCCTTAATCCTTTTAAATTTTGTTCTCATGGTACACCTTTAAATCCCCTTTTTCCCTTTATTTAGTTATCTTGGTACACCTTTTACTCCCTTAATCCCTTATTTAGTTCTCATGGTACACCCTTTTACTTCCCTTTCTCCCTTTTTATTTAGTTCTCTTTTGGGACACCTTTTACTCCCTTTCTCCCTTTATTTAGTTCCATGGTACAAAACCTTTTTACCTCCCTTTCTCCCTTTTTTTAGTTGTCTTGGTACACCTTTTACTCCCTTTCTCCCTTTATTTAGTTCTCTTGGTACACCTTTTACTCCCTTTCTCCCTTTATTTAGTTCTCTTGGTACACCTTTTTACTCCCTTTCTCCCCTTTTTTTAGTGTCTTGGGGACACCTTTTCTCCTTTCTCCCCTTTATTTAGTTGTCTTGGTACACTTTTACTCCCTTTCCTCCCTTTATTTAGGGTTTTCTTGGTACACCTTTTACTCCCTTTCTCCCTTTATTTTGTTCTCTGGTACACCTTTTTCTCCCCCTTTCCCTTTATTTAGTTCTCTGGTACACCTTTTTTCTCCCTTTCTCCCTTTATTTAGTTCTCTTTGGACACCTTTTCTCCCTTTCTCCCTTTATTTAGTTCTCATGGTACACCTTTTACTCCCTTTCTCCCTTTATTTAGTTCTCTTGGTACACCCTTTACTCCCTTTCTCCCTTTAAATTTGTTCTCTTTGGGACACCTTTTACTCCCTTTCTCCCTTTATTTAGTTCTCTGTACACCTTTTTCCTTTCTCCCTTTATTTAGTTCTCATGGTACACCTTTTACTCCCTTTCTCCTTTATTTTTTTTTCTTGGTACACCTTTTTTTAAAATCCCTTTTCTCCCTTATTTAGTTCTCATGGTACACCTTTTACTCCCTTTCTCCCTTTATTTAGTTCTCATGGTACACCTTTTACTTCCTTTTTTCCCTTTATTTAGTTCTCTTGGTACACCTTTTACTCCTTTCTCCCTTTATTTAGTTCTCTTGGTACACCTTTTACTCCCTTTCTCCCTTATTTAGTTCCTGGTACACCTTTTACTCCCTTTTTTCCCTTATTTTTTGTCTCTTGGTACACTTTTTTCCCTTTCTCCCTTTATTTAGTTCTCTTGGTACACCTTTTACTCCCTTTCCCCTTTAATTTAGTTCTCTTGGTACACCTTTTACTCCCTTTCTCCTTTATTTTGTTCTCTTGGTACACCTTTTACTCCCTTTCTCCCTTTATTAGTTCTCTGGTACACCTTTTACTCCCTTTCTCCCTTTATTTAGTTTTTCTTGGTACACCTTTTACTTCCCTTTCTCCCTTTATTTAGTTCTCTTGGTACACCTTTTTACTCCCTTTCTCCCTTTATTTAGTTGTCTTGGTACACCTTTTACTCCCTTTCTCCCTTTATTTAGTTCTCTTGGTACACCTTTTACTCCCTTTCTCCCTTTATTTAGTTCTCATGGTACACCTTTTACTCCCTTTCTCCCTTTATTTAGTTCTCTTGGTACACCTTTTACTCCCTTTCTCCCTTTATTTAGTTCTCATGGTACACCTTTTACTCCCTTTCTCCCTTTATTTAGTTCTCATGGTACACCTTTTACTCCCTTTCTCCCTTTATTTAGTTCTCATGTTACACCTTTTACTCCCTTTCTCCCTTTATTTAGTTGTCTTGGTACACCTTTTACTCCCTTTCTCCCTTTATTTAGTTGTCTTGGTACACCTTTTACTCCCTTTCTCCCTTTATTTAGTTATCTTGGTACACCTTTTACTCCCTTACTCCCTTTATTTAGTTCTCATGGTACACCTTTTACTCCCTTTCTCCCTTTATTTAGTTCTCTTGGTACACCTTTTACTCCCTTACTCCCTTTATTTAGTTCTCATGGTACACCTTTTACTCCCTTTCTCCCTTTATTTAGTTGTCTTGGTACACCTTTTACTCCCTTTCTCCCTTTATTTAGTTCTCATGGTACACCTTTTACTCCCTTTCTCCCTTTATTTAGTTCTCTTGGTACACCTTTTACTCCCTTTCTCCCTTTATTTAGTTCTCATGGTACACCTTTTACTCCCTTTCTCCCTTTATTTAGTTCTCATGGTACACCTTTTACTCCCTTTCTCCCTTTATTTAGTTGTCTTGGTACACCTTTTACTCCCTTTCTCCCTTTATTTAGTTCTCTTGGTACACCTTTTACTCCCTTTCTCCCTTTATTTAGTTCTCATGGTACACCTTTTACTCCCTTTCTCTCTTTTCTTTAGTTCTCTTGGTACACCTTTTACTCCCTTTCTCCCTTTATTTAGTTCTCATGGTACACCTTTTACTCCCTTTCTCTTCTTTTAGTTCTCTTGGTACAACTTTTACTCCCTTTCTCTCTTTTCTTTAGTTCTCTTGGTACACCTTTTACTCCCTTTCTCCTTTATTTAGTTCCCTTGGTACACCTTTTACTCCAACACCTTTACTAAACCTGCTATTCTTTACTCCCACCTTGCAACACCTCACCAAATACAGCCTCTCTCTACACCACAGCAGTATACACCTCCCTATATCTCTCTTTCTTCCTCCCTTTTTAGTTCTATTAGTACACTTTTTACTCTCCTACACCTTTACTAAACCCTCTACTCCCACTTTGCAACACCTCACCTAATACTAATACACCTAATACAGCCTCTCACCATATAAACCACAGCAGAATACACCATATCTCTCTTTCTAACCTCCTTTTTAGTTCTATTAGTACCCCTTTTACTCCCCTAAACCCTTACTAAACCCGCTATTCTTTACTCCCACCTCACAACACCTCTATACAGCCTCTCTCCCTACCTCAGGACCTTAGTTAATATCCCCACTACGTCTTCTGCAGGTTAGTAGTGGTGGTGAAGGGAAAGGAATGGAGAGGTTACCAGGCCTAATCCCTTTGTACGAAGATTAGTCTGGTGCCTCGCCTTGTGTGTACCCTGGGTTTGAGGAGTTGTGTGGCAGGGGTGTGGGGTGCTGTGTGGCAGGGGAGGGTGCTGTGAGGCAGGGGAGGGGGCTGATGGGTGGGGGATGCTGTGAGGCAGGGGTGTGGGGTGCTGTGTGGCAGGGAAGGGTGCTGTGTGGCAGGGAAGGGGTGCTGTGTGGCAGGGAAGGGGTGCTGTGTGGCAGGGGAGGGGGTGCGTGTGTGGCAGGGGTGGGGTGCTGTGTGGCAGGGGAGGGGGTGCTGTGTGGCAGGGAAGGGGTGCTGTGTGGCAGGGAAGGGGGTGCTGTGTGGCAGGGAAGGGGGGTGCTGTGTGGCAGGGGAGGGGGTGCTGTGTGGCAGGGGAGGGGGTGCTGTGTGGCAGGGGAGGGGGTGCTGTGTGGCAGGGGAAGGGGCTGTGTGGTAGGGGTGGGGTGCTGTGTGGCAGGGAAGGGGGTGCTGTGTGGCAGGGGTGGGGGGAACTGTGTGGCAGGGGAGGGGGTGCTGTGTGGCAGGGGAGGGGGTGCGCCAAAGGGCAAGGCAGGTGAAGTGGGGTGAAGAATCGAGCAGGAAGAGGGATGAAGGGAGGGGAAAGAAATATGATGGAGGGTTCAGGAGGTGGAGGAGGAGTAGTTTGTGTGGAGATGGAGGCAGGAAAGGAGGAAAGGTGAGGAAATTGAGATAAGGGTGATGGTGCGGAAATAGGGAGGAAAAGTACTTAAGGAGAGAGAGAGAGGGGAGAGAGAGAAGAGGAGAGGAGAGGGAGAGAGAGGAGGAGAGAGAGAGAGAGAGAGAGAGAGAGAGAGAGAGAGAGAGAGAGAGAGAGAGAGAGAGAGGAGAGAGAGAGAGAGAGAGAGAGAGAGAGAGAGAGGAGGAGAGAGAGAGAGAGAGAGAGAGAGAGAGAGAGAGAGAGAGAGAGAGAGAGAGAGAGAGAGAGAGAGAGAGAGAGGAGAGAGAGAGAGGAGAGAGAGAGAGAGAGA
>JACEEZ010017474.1:135000-137500 GCA_016584305.1 Chionoecetes opilio | reverse complement strand
GTGCGATGTAACAATTCTACCCTTAATATACCCCTTATTTCTGAGTGTGTAGATAGAGGCTCCTACCACCGCCCTGCCTCTCTCACTAAACGTAAACATTTCGTGAGTCGAGGTAAACAAAATATAGAGAGAGTTGTATATATAGAGTTGAAAATAGTAAGGATCAGTAGTCTTTGGAATTAGCAATAACAATACCAGAAAAATAAGTCAGGGCGGGGGATATACTAGATAGATAGAAGCTCCTCCCATCTCCCGGCCTCTCTCTCTAAACGTAAACAGTGCGTGAGTAGAGTGAAAAAAATATATACTGTAGCGAGAGAGAGAAGAAAAATAGACCACCGCGCAGATAAAGGGAAAGGGAAAGACTAGATGATATGAATGTTAAAAATATAGCCATCGAAAAAAAAAAAATAGCAGGTATTGGTTTTGATAGCTAGGGAGGCAAGAAAATGAAGTCATATTGCCGAGGAAATGGAAGGAAAGAATCAAACCGGTTGAAATACGAGTAGCAAAAGTTATGAGCTCGAATAAAAAAAAAAGGGAAAACAATCCAACAAAACATGAAAAGAAAACGCAAAAATATCGATACCCAAAAAATGACCTGCGAATTCAACAAAAATGGAAACTCATGTACGAATATCGAGAGAGATTAATACCAAGATAGAAGTAGGAAGATAAACCAGGTAAAGAAAGAAGGGACGGGAAAGGGAAAAAATAACATAGACCAGCGTGTAAAAGAAGGAGAGGAAGGAGAGGGGAGAAGAGTAAAAAAATACACGGTGGCCGGTCGAGCCAGAGGAGGAGGAGGAGGAGGAGGAGGAGGAGCAGGAGGAGGAGGAGAGGAGGAAGGAGGAGGAGGAAGGGGACAGGGAAAGTCAGAAAGGGAAATGAAAAAGAATGAAAGGAAGGAGGACATGGATGAAGAAAAACTATGAAGGGTAGAACAGCACCTCAAAGGGAAGGGTAAGATTGCGAGGTGGACAGATAATGAAAGAGAGAGAGAGAGAGAGAGAGAGAGAGAGAGAGAGAGAGAGAGAGAGAGAGAGAGAGAGAGAGAGAGAGAGAGAGAGAGAGAGAGAGAGAGAGAGAGAGAGAGAGAGAGAGAGAGAGGAGAGAGAGAGAGAGAGAGAGAGAGAGAGAGAAGGAGAGAGAGAGAGAGAGGAGAGAGAGAGAGAGAGAGAGAGAGAGAGAGAGAGAGAGAGAGAGAGAGAGAGAGAGAGAGAGAAAAGAGAGCAAGGAGAAGAGATGATTAGAGAGTGATGAGACGAGAGGTGAGAGAGAGAGAGAGAGTCTCTGCAAAGAATATATATTTCTTTTAAAGTGATGATACCTGAAGTGTTGAAGAGAGGAACGTTTTTATACGCGAATTTTTATATCTGCATTTTTTTAAAAGCGAAATAAATGGGATCCACGTTTATTTTTCCACCGTTGTAATGAGCGTAAAAATGCAGCAATGCGTTATTATCATCATTATTTTTTCATTCTTTATTAGGTGAATGCAGGAATGGCACCCAACTGGAATATAATGTTTATTTAAGAATAGCTCTCTTTAGTGTCGTTCTGGGTCACAAATATACTTTTTTTCAACCTATTTGGGCAATGGGTCACAATAACACCCCCCATTGTAACGATACGCATTGCAGACCCACGTATTACTGCTCTATGAATGAACAAAACTATCAAAAAATACTGCTTTATATAGTATACGCAGCGAGTAGCATAGCAGCATTCGTCATTATGCACACACACACACACAGACACAGACACAGACACAGACACAGACACAGACACAGACACAGACACAGACACAGACACAGACACAGACACAGACACAGACACAGACACAGACACACAGACACAGACACAGACACAGACACAGACACACACAAAACACTGGATGTTGACTGTCATTCATACTGGCGGTGATTACGCACGCTGCTCCAAAGATTATACCGTTTCATAGCCAGCTTTTTAATTATGAAGTCAAAGCGTCATGTCGTAGTCCACCCTGTATAGTAATTATGGGAGGGAGTAGTGACATAGGGGGGGGGGGGGGGCGTTCATTCCATATAGTAGCGTTATGGGGGGGGTGTATAGGGGGGGAGGGAAAGTGAGTGTAGTGACATAGGGGGGGAAGGGGAGAAAAAAGGCAGACTTATTAAGTTAACAAATGAACGTAGCAAATGTAAGAAGTTAACACACTATAGGAAAAAAATAAATACCTGATGTCATATCAACGTGTCATTTCTCTATCTGTTCTAGCTTTTTTTTGTGTGTGACATTTTCATCTTGCGCTTAACTTCTTCATTAATAGAAAGTGAGTGAGTGAGTGAGTGAGTTGAGTGAGTGAGTGACGAGGAGGTAGATTTTAGGTGAAGAGAGAACGTCATATGAAGGAAAGAGATATTATGTTGGAGCTACAATAAAGGAGTTTGACTGACGGAAACATACAAGGGGTGAAGACTGAAGGGCGCCAAGATGAAGTACCATGAAAACTGAA
>JACEEZ010017474.1:107500-120000 GCA_016584305.1 Chionoecetes opilio | reverse complement strand
ACACACACCACACACACACACACACACACACACACACACACACACACACACACACACACACACACACACACACACACACACACACACACACACACACACACACACACACACACACACACACACACCACACACACACACACACACACACACACACACACACACACACAACACAACACACACACACACACACACACACACACACACACACACACACACACACACACACACACCAACACACACACACACACACACACACACACACACACACACACACACACACACACACACACACACACACACACACACACACACACACACACACACACACACACACACACCACACCATTCATCATTTACCTCCCTGATCCTCCCTCATTCCGGCAAAGTAGAAACATTTACTAAATTGCGACTATTACCGAATGATAATGCCGCCTCATACACACATAAAAGGTAGATTTAGACTATACACTGCATCGCTTTTGTATATAATGCACCACATGTTTTGGTAATTCTGTTTGCTTGTGTTGTGAGTTAGGATGCAGTGTTGCTCATCCACTTGCCTGAAAACTGGGGTCCGTGTGGCGTGCGCGAGGGTGGTGCTGGAGTGCTGAGGGGCGCCGCGAACACCACCCCTTGTAGAAAGTCGAGGCTTGGAGCGCACTGTTGTTTAGGCGAGGTGGTGCATTTGTGTAATTACAGCGGCTCGAAATGCGTTGTGCAGACTTCAGGAGCCTTGTTGCTGTTTGTCTGCTTTACTTTAACGTTTTCAGTCCACATGTGAAACGCTTGCTCTATAACCTACATATACTTCTTTCCCATGTGATACGTATTGTTAAGAATTACCGAAAGCTTAACTCCAGTATTTAACGTACGTACAGAGATACCTCAAAACCTGCCCTCGTAATCTCTGGCTCTGTGCATATACTGCTTTGCCATGTGATACGTATTGTTAAGAATTACCTGAAGCTTAACTCCAGTATTAAACGAACGTACACAAATACCTCAAAAGCTGCCACAGTAATCTCTCTGTAGATCCCGACGTAGCTGTATCGCAATGAAAATGATTGAGTGTGTTAGAGTGTAATCCGCTTGGTGTGAATAACAGGGAGCGAACACCTGTGGGATTCTTAGCACAGACCATATTTGTATGCTGGTTCGAGAGCGCAAACCAGCTGCCTGAACCCCTTCCGGCCACACACCTGCGCCTATGTGAGAATTATTCACATATTTTGCCAGTGACGTACCTACCGCGTGGTCTTGTATTCTCGTCACGCCCCGAAATAACGACAAAGCGGCAAAAAATCGTGAAGGACGTGACTGTACCTTCGATTTCAGGTGCGTGAAGGCGGCGGCGGCTGACGAGCGCTTGATGGAACCTTCCGACCATGCACACAGATTTACAGATTTCTCTTACCTTTGTGTTTCGTATGCAAAGTTGTGAGCGACTGTTTGCGTGTCTTTATGCATGAGAGAGAGAGAGAGAGAGAGAGAGAGAGAGAGAGAGAGAGAGAGAGAGAGAGAGAGAGAGAGAGAGAGAGAGAGAGAGAGAGAGAGAGAGAGAGAGGAGAGAGAGAGAGAGAGAGAGAGAGAGAGAGAGAGAGAGAGAGAGAGAGAGAGAGCGCATATATATGACAAAATCTTCCTTTATGTCGGAAATTACATATTTGTCTAGAGTGAAGTCAGTTTTCTTTTCGCAGTCAGATAGTCGAAGTTGAGGTTTTGTGAGGTGTGTGGGCGTGGGTGGGCGTGGGGGGGGGCGCAGGTAGTCATCAGCAGGCCCGATGAGGGAGATACACCACACAGGACGTCAGAAGTGGGTTACAGGAGACAAGGAGATCAATACGGACAACATTTCCCCGCGAGTCAGGCAGCGGTGGTGGTGGTGGTGGTGGTGGTCGGGCTATGATGGTGGTGGTGGTGGTGGTGGTGGTGGTCAAGGTTGTGATAATGGTAGTGGTGGTCAAGGCTGTGATAATGGTGGTGGTGATGGAGGTCAGGCTATGATGGTGGTGGTGGTGGTCAAGGTTGAGATGATGGTGGTGGTTTTTGCGGTGTTTCATCAGGAAAATGCTGGTGTTGCAGGGTCGAGTGGCTGTGTTGTCCCATTATTGTCACTCACTGATGGGTTTTGTGATCTGTTATACTTTCAATGAATGTTTGGTGTATTTGTTTCTGTGGTGTATTATACTTTTCTGCCACTTACCCCTAACACCACTATCAGTACCACCACAACGACTACCACAACGAACACTTCAAGTACAGCTTATCCAGGTCCCCAAAAAGGATACAATATATAATCCAGTAATAAAGACACACTAACTCTCCAGGCGCCAGGAGACCCTCGCATCCACCACAATGTACTGAAGAGCCACAGAGCAACATTCTCGCAGTGTCCTGGACAACGCATAGAGAGTGAGTGTGGCCGCGGCGTGTGCCTTTGTTCCCTTGTGGCTCTCCACTTCCTGTCCTTCACCCTCCAGAGAACCTCCTTTGGGGCTGTGGCGAGCCTCGTCCTGCCAGGGGAGGAGAGGGTGCAAGGGGCAGGGAAGGGAAGGGGTTAACGCGGCAAGACCCTGAAGGAGGGAGGAGGAGCCACAGTAGAGAACCACTAGAACTTGAGAACCACTTCACTTTCCTACAGCGAACTACTCAGTTGGCTGACCGACTGGCTAGGCAGACAGGCAGGCAGGCAGGCAAGCAGAGTGGCTGACTGACTGGCTGGCTGAGTCACTGACTGGTAGGCAGATTGGCTGACTGACTGAGTCACTGACTGGTAGGCAGATTGGCTGGCTGGCTGAGTCACTGACTGGTAGGCAGATTGGCTGACTGACTGGCTGGCTGAGTCACTGACTGGTAGGCAGATTGGCTGACTGACTGAGTCACTGACTGGTAGGCAGATTGGCTGGCTGGCTGAGTCACTGACTGGTAGGCAGATTGGCTGGCTGGCTGAGTCACTGACTGGTAAGCAGATTGGCTGGCTGGCTGAGTCACTGACTAGTAGGTAGATTGGCTGGCTGGCTGAGTCACTGACTAGTAGGCAGATTGGCTGGCTGGCTGAGTCACTGACTGGTAGGCAGATTGGCTGGCTGACTGAGTCACTGACTAGTAGGTAGATTGGCTGGTTGGCTGAGTCACTGCCTGGTAGGCAGATTGGCTGGCTGGCTGAGTCACTGACTGGTAGGCAGATTGGCTGGCTGGCTGAGTCACTGACTGGTAGGCAGCTTGGCTGGCTGGCTGAGTCACTGACTGGTAGGCAGATTGGCTGGCTGGCTAGCTATCTGGCAAGTATATGAATGGTTGGCTGGGTGTACGAAGACAGGCTAGTTATTTGGCATGATAGCTTGCTCACTGGCTGGCTGGCTAGATTACTGGCTGGTTGGCTCACTCATTGCCTGACTGGCTGGGTGGATCATTGCTGGTAAGCAGAGTAGCTACCTGACTGGCAGGCAGGCAGGTAGACAGACTGCCAGGGTGACTGGCCGGGACATGGGTCGTTCATCAAGGTGCCACAATTCCATTTTACATATATGTACGATTTTGAGATAAATGTATTAATAATCGATCTACCTGCTTTATTGATCATGCAGTCAGTATAAATGTATTAGTTATTATAAATGTATTAGTTATCGATGTACTTGCCTTATTGAAGACAACAGACAGTACGTGCTGACACACACCACGCACACACCTTTAGTCATGTGGGGTGTGTTTTGCATTATTTGCCTGGCGCCTCACCGCCCGCCGCGCCCCGCTGCCTGCTGCTGTAGCAGAGAGGGGCCAGCACCAGCACCAGCGCCAGCACCCTCGATGGGCCTATCCTCTTCTAGCGCTTTGATGTTTATCTCTTGTTTCCTTGTTTACCGTTCTCTTGTCTATCGCTGTGTGTGAGTGAGAGTGAGAGTGAGAGTAAGAGAGTAAGAGAGTAAGAGAGAGAGAGAGAGAGAGAGAGAGAGAGAGAGAGAGAGAGAGAGAGAGAGAGAGAGAGAGAGAGAGAGAGAGAGAGAGAGAGAGAGAGAGAGAGAGAGAGAGAGAGAGAGAGAGAGAGAGAGAGAGAGAGAGAGGTATAAATATAAATAATCAGATACGTAAAGATATGTGCATTTATAATTTAATCAAATGTGGAATGATATATAATTATCTACAACTTTTAACTCTTCTTAGATCTTCTCCTATTTTGTTCTATTTTATATTTCTTTATTTTTTACTTGCTATCATTTTCGTGTCGTCCACCCGCGCCGCAACACTCGCCCTGAAACACTGTCCGTTGTTTCCTCGTTGGATTGTCTGGTTTTCTTTCCCTCCCACTCAATACTTGCACCGCGGCAATCTCCTCTCGCTCCCTGTCGTCCCTTTTTATTCCCTTGTATTCTTCCTGGAAAAAGAACTTCAGAATTCTGTTCCCTTAAACTTTCCGGCGCAAAAACGCTTCGGAGCCCAAACTTGGGAGATGAAGCCACCAGGGCGTTTAAGCCTCTGAGATCGGCAGTGCTTAGGAGATCAGCGCCGTGACTTGATGGGCTTCAATAGACCTCCACGACGAGCCAAGCACAGCATCGCGGGGCCCTCTTACTGCTCCTTCTTCCGTGCCTTCCTTCTCTCCTTCTTTTCCTCGGCGTCGCGTTGGTGGTGCAGCCGAGGCGCACAACGCTGCAATCACTTGTGCCGAGCCTGTCTGCCTGCTTGTTGTTTTTGTTTGTTTTGACCTGGATACAAGTCTGTGCTGCTGCTGGGACGCCGGCAACACAACTATCTGTGTGTGTGTGTGTGTGTGTGTGTGTGTGCCGCCCCTCACAGCCAGCCAGTCCACCGGCCGCGTGTCATGAACCTCGCCTCGCCCCCTCACGCCTTCCTCTTTAAGTAAAAAGTTCATTTGTGGTACAAGTCTAGTTGGTTTTTTTTGGTGTCCACCTTTCTCATATTGTTGCCTTTTGTTTGCTGTTATCTCATCCCTTACGTGCCACAGCGTGTCTGCTTATTTGCTATTTGTTTTCGTCTCTCTCTCTCTCTCTCGCTCTCGCTCTCGCTCTCGCTCTCGCTCTCGCTCTCGCTCTCGCTCTCGCTCTCGCTCTCTCTCTCTCTCTCTCTCTCTCTCTCTCCTCTCTCTCTCTCTCTCTCTCTCTCGCTCTCGCTCTCGCTCTCGCTCTCGCTCTCGCTCTCGCTCTCGCTCTCGCTCTCGCTCTCGCTCGCTCTCTCTCTCGCTCTCGCTCTTGCGCTCTCTCGCTCTCGCTCTCGCTCTCGTGTGTGTGTGTGCTGATGTTCTTGCTACTGTTGCTTTGGTTCCACTTCACCCCCTCCACCACCACCTCCTCGGTGCCCTCAGAGCGTCACATCGGGGTTTGAACCAACAACACAAGGCGGCCGCTGTGCTCACAAGAGAACCTCCCTAATCATTAATGTCACCCGCGAGAATGTGGAATGAGAGGAGGAATGTTCGCCTTCGCCCTTAAACCCAGCTCAGCTTAGCTTACCCTTGAGTGGGTTTACCTTTTCCTCCGGGCGTATTTACCTTCAGCTTGGAGTTTGTTTACGTGTTACAGAAGCAGCGTGTGTCGCGTGTTGGCCCGTCGGCTCGAGCTCCGTATATCGCCGGCTTTACCCGCGCCGCACGAGAAGCCAGGCTGGATAATACTGTCTCTTGGCAAATTCCTGGATATTAGATCTTTTTTAGGGTGAGCATTAAAGATGTGTGAGTGTACCGACGGTGAATACTTATGGGAGGATTATGTGTATGCTTAGTGATGTGTGTGTGTGTGTGTGTGTGTGTGTGTGTGTGAGAATTAATATCCAAGGGAAGGAATATCAAAGAGAGAGAGAGAGAGAGAGAGAGAGAGAGAGAGAGAGAGAGAGAGAGAGAGAGAGAGAGAGAGAGAGAGAGAGAGAGTTGTGTATAGAGCAAGTCGATGCCACGCTATTCCCTAACAAATCGAACCAAAAAACTACGAACATACACCATGTTAAAAAGCAGAATAACAGCCCAGAATGCGTAAGAAGACCCAACTGGCATGTCTTTAACCGTGAACACATCTATAGGGAAACAAAACAAGACAAAACACGCATTCTATATTTCATTCCACGTGTCAAGGAAAAACATATATTCGCATGGCAGTAAAATGGAGCCGCACTTTTTTCCCTGGCAGCCCTTTGAATGAGTGTGTGTGAGTGTATGCCAAGTGTCTAAGCAGGGGAAGAAGTGTGTCTTAACCCCTTCACGCCCAGATCTTTCCTTTGCTATAAAAAATCATGTTGTTAGCCATAAGATTACGAAAACTAACTTAATATACCAAATTAGTTAGTGGAGATACTAAACAGGTCATATCTATAAAATATTGCTTATAGTCACTAAAAATCGTCTGATGGTTCCCAAATTACAATGGAAATTACGTTCTGGGTCCCAAGGGGTTAATAGGAACTGCTTGATCAGAACAGAGTCTCAGTCTTGCAAACTTGTGGTGGACTTGCTGGGTGTGCGATGCGATGGATGGCGCGTGGTGAGGCATGTTGTGGCGGGATGCAATCTTGTGGTGGTAAACATTGAGGCAATTACTGTATGCGTGCAGCGGGGAAATGTGTGTGTGTGTGTGTGAGAGAGAGAGAGAGAGAGAGAGAGAGAGAGAGAGAGAGAGAGAGAGAGAGAGAGTTAAATAAATACAACGTTGCACATCCCACCGCGTGTCTGGCCTGCGTGGGTGCGTGTGTCCCGGGGCCGAAAAATGCAAGAGGGTTGTCAGGTCCCGTACTCAACGGTTACCTGTAGCTGACAGGTTGCCATTGAAGCAGCGTTTTTTGTGTAGTTGTGTGGTGCATGCTGTCGGTCGTTGAGGGACAGTTAAATTCCCACACAATCTCGCGTGTAAACAATTATTTAGCGTAATTAAGTTGGACCTTTTGGCAGCAATTTCGTGGCGTCACTTGTTAATCACGGCTTTCCCGCCAAAATCCCGTCAATCCTTTTAAACAAATCTATTTTTTTTCAGGTCCCGTGCGATTGGGCCCCTTGATGCATCTTTTTCTTTGTGTTGATAAAACTCTATAAATCTCGCCAGCCTCTCTTTTATGTCGCTTATAACAGTGGGCAAGTGTGATTTCTTTCCCCTGCATGGGTGAACAGCGCTTATGAATTTCTATACACGATGCATTATCATACACGATAAGAGTGTGGGGGGGGGGGATAGGAGGGGGGTAAGGGAATTGAAGGGGAGGAGGTTGCGAGGAAGGGTTTGGGAGGGGAATACCGAGGTGGGGGGGGAGAGAGAGAGAGAGAGAGAGAGAGAGAGAGAGAGAGAGAGAGAGAGAGAGAGAGAGAGAGAGAGAGAGAGAGAGAGAGATATGGACCACAGGAACAACTCTTTACAAAATGGGCTTAATATATATGTGTTTTATCTAATTTTCTATCTATTTATTCAGTCTTTTGTTTATATTTTAGTTCTATATCTACCTATCTATCAATCTATATCATCCTTCTTCATCATCCTTTGGGGAACGCTATACACATTCAGCTGTATTTATTATTTCGTTTTGTTTTGTTGAATGAAACCCTACTGGTGTGTCGAGTCTGTGCTGGCGAGGACACGCTGGCTTTTTATAGCATAGCCTCTTGAAACCCACGCTGTCTCCGATGCTCCACTTGTGTAGGGCGGCAGTAGGGCGGCAATCGCAGGCAGGTACAGTGTCTGGGCAACATGTGGGTGACTGCTACTCGACGCTAATAGCAAAAATAATGAATGTGTGTCACCGTCCCACCATCCTAGTTTATGTGTAGAAGCACTGGGACGCTTCTCTGCCTGTCCAGTGAGTCAACTTTAGTAGCTTTAGAGAGAGGGAAGAAGGGGGAAGGTGACGAAGCAGCCACGCAGACAAAAATAGAAAACAAACTTACAAACCAACCAACACTTGAGACATTATTCACTTCCTATTTTACAGACGATTAAATTTCACACGTGCTCTCTCTCTCTCTCTCTCTCTCTCTCTCTCTCTCTCTCTCTCTCTCTCTCGCTCTCGCTCTCGTCTCTTCCGCTCTCGCTCTCCTCTCGCTCTCGCTCTCGCTCTCCTCTCCCTCTCTCTCTCTCTTTTTTCTCCTTCTCCTCCTCTCCTCCCTCTCCTCTCTCTCTCTCTCTCTCTCTCTCTCTCTCGCTCTCGCTCTCGCTCTCGCTCTCGCTCTCGCTCTCGCTCTCGCTCTCGCACTCGCACTCGCACTCGCACTCGCACTCGCACTCCCCTCCCCGCTCTCGCACACGCACACGCACACGCACACGCACACGCACACGCACACGCACACGCACGATGAAGGTGTGGATCCGAGGAGCGTGACAAGTGTTGTGGGCTGGTTGACACTGTGAGTTGGATGAAACTTGTGTGAGGTAAAAATTGTGCAGTTGTGGGAGAGTAAGAGTGGGGGGGGGGTAGGAGGGGGTTAAGGGAATTGAAGGGGAGGCTGCGAGGAAGGGTTTGGGAGGGGAATACCGAGGTGGGGGGGACAGGGCAGAAAAGAGAGAGAGAGAGAGAGAGAGAGAGAGAGGAGAAGGAGAAGAGAAGAGAGAGAGAGAGAGAGAGGAGAGAGAGAGAGAGAAAAGAGGAGAGAGAGAAAGAGAGAAGAGAGAGAGGAGAGAGAGAGAGAGAGAGAGAGGAGGGGGGGGGGGCTGAAGAATTGTTGGTTAATTTAGTGGTGTATTATAGTAGTATAGTGGACCAGTGGTGTATAGAGAGAATAGTGACTGACTTGGAAATAAGGTAAATACAGGAGGTGAACTAGGGGGGGGGCACTCAGTAGAGCGCATACCTCCGCCCGAATATTTCATCAATATACGTATATATAATATATATATATATGTATGTATGTATGTAGTATTATAATATATATATATATATATATATAAAATATACATATATATATATACTATATATATATATATATATATATGCACTCAGTATGAGCGCATACCTCCGGCCGAATATTTCATCAATTGGTTGCCATGGCAACAGTTGTCAATAGATTTCATCCAAAATTAAATCAGTTCTTCCTTATACCAAATAGACTTGGTATACCGAGTTTGGTCCAAACCTATTGGTAACTTTTCGAGAAATCCTGTACACTAACAGACAGACAGACAGACAGACAGACAGACAGACAGACAGACAGACAGACAGATCGGGGTGAAAACATAACTCCTCCAACTTCGTTGGCGGAGGTAATAACGCTATAAAGAAGTAGATTTAGAGTAGGGAGTAAAGAAGTACGGAGAGACGAGGAAGTGAGAAGTGGAAAAAGAGGATTTAAGAAAGACACGAGGATGAGGGGAGCGAATGTGTAGCTGTAGAAGGAGGAACATCAGGAACATTAATAGAGTGTAGGGTGTAAGATGTGCAGGACCTTACATAGGGTGATGGTGTATCATAAAGAGATACTATAAGACCCAGATGGAGTTAGAGAAGGAAAAACAGGATGATGAGGGAATGAAGTGGACGAATTATGTGGAATTATGTGGAATTAGGAGAAGAAAGAGTTGGGAAGGAGGAAAAATAGTGTAGTGATGGGCATGATGGAGATGAAAGGAGGAAGAACATCAATAGTAGATGGTAAATGGTACATCACGAATTATAGTAGTGGTGGTAATACAAAGGAAGATAAGATAAGATACTTTGATCCTATCTAGACACTTTGCAAGCACCAACTACAAGGTTATTGACTATACAAAGCGCCACCACGCTACAAAGGAAGAACAGACAGCAACATCACTACTGGGCTATACGAGGCTGCCTGTGTAACTACATTCTACCACTAGTTTCTACGTGTTAGAGGTAAAAGAATAGCAAAGTTGAAGGCTCCTCCCCACCTATCATTCCCTCCGACCGAGGCCGACAGGAAAAAAGTGAAGCAAAAGAACGCCATACCGTATTGAAAAACTGCATGGAATTTAATTGGAAAGATTGAAAGAGAGACACTCTAAGGCTAAGCTAAAGCTATAAAGAAAAGATCAATGAATCTTTACGTAGGGCCGAAGTAATCGAGGTGGGCAGTTGATGCTAAGTATTTATCTAGTTTGTTCTTAAAGGCCTCAACCGTGTTACTATTACCTACTTGTGCTGGATGAGAGTTTCAAATTTCAACAATTCTATTAAAGAAAAAGTGCTTCGCTTCATGTGACCAAAATCGTTTACCAATAATCTTGTATCCATAACTTCGAGTAGTGCTTGTCCAATCAATATTCAAATAGTCGTTTATGTTAACATTATCAATGCCATGGAACATTTTAAACGATTCTATTAAGTCTCCTCGCAGCCTACGTTTTGACAAACTGAACAAATGTAGTTCCTTCAGTTGCTCTTCGTGTGGCTTGGTTTCGCAAGCGCGGAATCATTTTAGTAACTTTTATGTGTACTCTCTCCAGCTTGACTATATCTTTTCCATAGTAGGGTGAGAATTGAACGCAATATTAAAAAAATTAAGATGAGGACGCACGCTCGCATTGAAAAGTGATCGAAGAAATGATGATTGAAGAAATGTTTTTAAGCACATTTACTCGAAAGTCTTCTCTGTGAAACCGGTTAAGTTGTTAGCCTCTTAACAACTTCTGAACAATGGTTTACTGGGCTTGAGGCCGTTGCTTACAATAATCATTAAGTCTGTTCCTTCGGAAACCCGTCAGGGTGGCATGGTTGGTAGAGTCGTGAGCTCGCGTGTGCAGTGTCCCTGCGCATTCGGTCAGCGGTTCGAGTCCACCAAGTTCGTCCTGGCGTGGTGGCGCTTTGTATAGTCAATAACCTTGTAGTTGGTACTTGCAAAGTGTCTAGATAGGATCAAAGTATCTTATATCTTATGTTTCTTCGGAAACATTGGTAACATTTAACATTAATAGAAGAACATGTAATATAAGAAGTAGTAGTGGTAGTAGTAGTGGTAGTAGTAGTGGTAGTAGTAGTGGTAGTAGTAGTGGTAGTAGTAGTGGTAGTAGTAGTGGTAGTAGTAGTGGTAGTAGTAGTGGTAGTAGTAGTGGTAGTAGTAGTGGTAGTAGTAGTGGTAGTAGTAGCAGTAGAAGGAGGAATAGGAGGATGTGATAATGTAAGGTTTCTGGGGAAGGAGGAGGAAGAGGAGGTTCCATAAGGTGTTGGGGTCTTAGGAGGAGGTGGAGGAGGAGGAAGAGGAGATGGTGTGAGGTGTTGGCGGCGCAGGAGGAGGAGGAGGAGGAGATGGTGTGAGGTGTTGGCGGCGCAGGAGGAGGAGGAGGAGGAGGAGATGGTGTGAGGTGTTGGCGGCGCAGGAGGAGGAGGAGGAGGAGATGGTTTGGGTGTTGGCGCGAAAGGAGGGGGAAAGAGGAGGAATGGTGTGAGGTGTTGGGGGCAGGGGGAGGAGGAAGGAGATGGTGTGAGGTGGGGGGGGGGGGCAGGAGGGGAGGTGGAGGGGGGGAGGAGATGGGGGGAGGTGTTTTGGGCGGCGCAGGGGAGGGGGAGGAGGAGATGGTTTTAGGTTTGGCGGGCAGGAAAGGAGGGGGAGGAGGGGTTTGAGGTTGGGGGCGGAGAGGAGGGGGGAGGAGATGGTTGAGGTGTTGGCGCGCAGAGAGGAGGGGGGGAGAGGGTGTAGGTGTTGGCGGGCAGGGGGGGAAGGAGGAGGGGGAGAGGTTTTAGTGTTGGGGGCGCAGGAGGAGGAGGGGGGGAGTGGTGTGAGGTGTTGGCGGGCCAGGGGAGGAGGAGGGGAGATGGTTTAGGTGTTGGCGACGCAGGAGGGGGAAAAAGAGGAGGGATGGTGTAGGTTGGGGCCGAGAAGGGTAGGAGATGGGTTTTGGGGGTTTTAGGGGGGCTTTAAAAATTTTAATTCCCCACCGGGCAGGGGAGGAAGGGGAAAGGAAAAGGAAAGGGAAAGGGGGGAAGGGGGGGGAGTGTGGGATTGGTTTGTTCAACCCGTTTTAAAAAAAACTCCGCAAAAAAAAAAAAAGGAGACGGGGGGTTTTAAAATCCCCCCTTTTTCCTTCTCCCCCCTTTTTTCCCCTCTTTTCCGCTCCCCCCTTGCCCCCTTTTCGCCCCGCTCTGCCTTCTCCCCCCCCCCCCCCCCCTCTCTCTCTTCTTCTCTTTTTTCCTTTTTCTCTTCTCCTTCTCTCTCTCTTGTCCCCTCCCCCTCTCCCCCCGTCTCGCTCTCGTCCCCCTTCCCCCCTTCGCTTCGCTTCCCCTCTCTCTTCTCTTCTCTCCTCTCTCTCTCTCTCTCTCTCTCTCTCTCTCTCTCTTCCTCTCCTCTCCTTTTTCTCTCCCTCTCCTCCCCTTTTTCTCCTCTCCTCTCCTCTCCTCTCGGCTCGCTTCGTCTCGCTCTCGCTCTCGCTCTCTCCTCCCCTTCCTCCCCTCTCCTCTCCTCTCCCCTTCCCTCCCACCCCCTCTCCCCCCTCCCCCTCCCCCTCTCCCCTTCCCCCCCTCCCCCTTCTCTCTCTCTCTTTTTCCTCTCCTCTGGGCTTTTCTCTCTCTAGCTGCTTTTCCCGCCCTCCCTAGTCTTTCCCTCAGTCTCCCTCTTCCCTTTTCAC
>JACEEZ010017474.1:95000-102500 GCA_016584305.1 Chionoecetes opilio | reverse complement strand
AATGACAGAGACAGAGACAGAGACAATGACAGAGACAATGACAGAGACAATGACAGAGACAGAGACAGAGACAGAGACAATGACAGAGACAATGACAGAGACAATGACAGAGACAATGACAGAGACAATGACAGAGACAATGACAGAACAGAGACAGGACAATGACAGAGACAATGACAGAGCAATGACAGAGATGACAGAGACAATGACAGAGACAATGACAGAGACAATGACAGAGACAATGACAGAGACAGAGACAGAGACAATGACAGAGACAATGACAGAGACAATGACAGAGACAATGACAGAGACAATGACAGAGACAATGACAGAGACAATGACAGAGACAATGACAGAGACAATGAGAGACAATGACAGAGACAATGACAGAGACAGAGACAGAGACAGGAAATTCATGAAGAAAAAAAGGGTAAAGAAAGCGAAGGAAACAATATCTATTTTTTACATATAAGTCAATCACTGACACTGGCTGAGTTGTACAAAGAAGAACAAAAATGAAACAAAAGCCACTAAAGTCTGCCGTGAAGAAAAAGTATCAAAATAGTCAAAACAAAAGGGAGGTGACAGTAGGTGTTTTGATGCCTCTCTCTGTTGAAGCAACTTGTTATTTGTGCCCCACCACCTCATGCAAGGGAAATGCAGCCCAAAGTACATTATTTCAGTATTTTTCTAGTACCGAGGAGGATAGAAAGGAAGGCATTCGGTTAACTCTTGCATTAGTAGATTGGACAGAACAAAATGAGAGGGGCTATATCTTATCTTATGTAGAAGCAGCCGTGGGAGGTGGAAGGATGTTGATCAGTAATTTCTAGAGAAGATAACTAACATGTGAGCCAATGTTGTGATAGATAGTTAGTTAAAGAACCGAGTTGATGAGACCATATAGCTTTTTAACGTGACTAGCGGGGCTGTGTTGGTGTAGAAGCCCCGCTTGTTATAGGCGAACGGAACCCTTGTAGAGCCAACATCTGAGAGCGTGTATATACGTAATTAACAGATACGACACAAAACTCCACATTTTTTGGAAGCTGACTTTTAACAAGGGAATATGAAGCTCCCAAGAAAGATTCTCACTGAAGAACAAACGGAGGTGGTCTGTGTCTGTGAGTGTTGTTTGTTATGACAATACTGGATAGCGCTCTGGAAGGTTGCGTCTCATTGATCGTTGCAGGAGAGGAGTGTCTGATGCACTATAACCAGATTTTCCTTGTCCCAATCAGAAATGATAGAAGGATCCTTGATTTAGCGTTCTGTGATATCTTATCGGAAATAATGTAATTCCTGTTCGGAGGGTCGTGTGTCAGATGATTTCAAGAAATATCAGATGGAGGCATTAGTTCAGGAGAAAGAAAATGAGACGTGACTAAAAACGCTCACGTAACACCTTTCTTGCCATTCTTTTTCCTTGCGCTGATCATTCCGTAGCCTTGAGGGGCGACGAGAAATCCACAGGTGAATAGGACAGAGTCACCCTTTGCGCCTTCTCTGCTCCCCCCAGCCTCGTCGTCAGCACCTGTCAGCCAGTCTCCCGCGTGGGGGGACTGCTGGAATCGACCCCGAACTGCCAGTCATCATTGAAGACCTGTGCGTGACTCATTGCTAACCTGTTGACGAGGGGGTGACGAAGAACCAGGTGAGTTATTCATATCGATCTTGAATGATGTACAAACAGGTGGTAATGTCGAGCAGGCGAGGGGCGGGAATAAGGCGTGTGTGCGTGGTGGAGGGGAAGGTAGGGAGCATTCTGGGGTGTGCGTGGTGTGGTGGAGGGGTGGAGGTTGAGGTGGGGAGCATTCTGGGGTGGTCGTGGTGTGGTGGAGGGTTTGAGGGTGAGGTGGGGAGCATTCTGGGGTGGTCGTGGTGTGGTGGAGGGTTTGAGGGTGAGGTGGGGAGCATTTTGGGGTGGTCGTGGTGTGGTGGAGGGGTGGAGGTTGAGGTGGGGAGCATTCTGGGGTGGTCGTGTGTGGTGGGGGTGAGGGTGAGTGGGGACATTCTGGGTGTTCGTGGTTGTGGAGGTTGAGGGTGGGGGGGAATTTTGGGGTGGTCGTGGTGTGGTGGAGGGTTTGAGGGTGAGGTGGGGAGCATTCTGGGGGTGCGTGGTGTGGTGGAGGGTGGAGTGAGGTGGGGAGCATTTGGGTGGTCGTGGTGTGGTGGAGGGTTTGAGGGTGAGGTGGGGAGCATTCTGGGGTGGTCGTGGTGTGGTGGAGGGTTTGAGGGTGAGGTGGGGAGCATTTGGGTGGTCGTGGTGTGTGGGAGGGTTGAGGTGAGGTGGGGAGCATTCTGGGGTGGTCGTGGTGTGGTGGAGGGGTTTGAGGTTGAGGTGGGGGCATTCTGGGGTGGTCGTGGTGTGGTGGAGGGTTTGAGGGTGAGGTGGGAGCATTCTGGGTGGTCGTGGTGTGGTGGAGGGTTTGAGGGTGAGGTGGGGAGCATTCTGTGGTGTGCATGGTGTGGTGGAGGGGTGGAGAGTGAGGTGGGGAGCATTCTGGGGTGGTCGTGGTGTGGTGGAGGGTTTGAGGGTGAGGTGGGGAGCATTCTGGGGTGGTCGTGGTGTGGTGGAGGGGTGGAGGGTGAGGTGGGGAGCATTCTGGGGTGTTCTTGATGTGGTGAAGTGGTCAGTCAGTGTTCAGGCGCAGGTTGTTACAGACCGGCCTATAGGCTGGAGTGTGGAAGGACAGTGCCCGATGGGATGACGTTAGGTTAGGTTTGTGTTATCATGCATGGTGGATGTCATCAGCAGTGTGTTCAGACGAAAGAGTCACGAGTTACCTTGGGAGGGGGGAGACACTGACTAGCTCCTGGCGCATTAATCTGTGTTTACATCGGGCTTTAAAACATTCATCGTCACAGTATTGCAGGCCGTCACCCCCGCTGCCTCGTCGTCGTGTGCTGAGTTGACGGGAGCACCGCCGCGCCGCCCCACTGATCAGCGACCTCGCCGATGCGGGTTAAATCATGGACAGCCGGGCATCACCAAGCTTAGGGGCGGCGCATCGTAGGTCACGCAGAACGGGACCAGTTCTGACGTGTTGACACCACAGGCAACTAAACGAATGGGAGGTAACTTCCGGCGAGTGGCCTGACAGAGTTTCCCATTAGGAAGGAAAGCGTCAGATGAATAAGAAATATAAACTAATATTTACCTTCTGACTGACAGAGGGGCGAGCCGGTTGCCACACGCCACTACCACCACTTACGCCCTGCCGCCACCACCACCACCACCATAACCACCACCATTCCTCCACAACCACCACCGCCACTCACGCGCTGCCGCCACCACCACCACCATAACCACCACCATCCCACACCACCGCCACCACTGCCTCCGCACCACCACCACATAACCACCACCACCGCCACTCACACGCCATCACGCCTGCCGCCACCACCACCACCATAACCACCACCATTCCCCCACAACCACCACCGCCACCACCAATTCTGTACCCCACTTCCTGTGCTCCACTATCGCGGCCGCCACTCGGCTGGCCCGCGGCTCCGCTGACTTTGCATCATTCTTCTAAGTCTTGTTCAGAGTTTACGTTAGCGCGATAACAGCAGCCGGGATGGAGCGCCATAAATAATTTTGATTTGACAATAACTCACTTCTGATTAAATCAGCATCAGAAAATTGTTGGCTAGACATATGGACATTTTCTCCCTCTCAGTTACACTTTCAAGACTCGCCAAGACTCACGTATCAGACTCCTGCCTCGGGCGCCATCTCCACGAGCCAAGACTCACGTATCAGACTCCTGCCTCGGCGCTATCTTCACACCCAAGGTCTTTCCTAGAGAGCGACCTTGTCCACGCCGTCCCCGTGGCCGAGAATCCCGTCCCGGGGTGAGGGAGGACGCCGCCACCCTGCCATAGGGGACGCCAGGCACTGCTCTTTGTATCCTTATTATCATCAATTCATACTTGACTGTCATCATTAACACTGTCAAAGTTAGGATGATTCACTGACATTTTGAGGTGGTGTTGCATTCCATACGGAAAATATTTTTTGTTGCTAAAATGAACTGTCCACGACATAGCTTCCAGGAATGAGGCAGTGTTGTGTGCGTGTCATTCACCCATGATCTTGTCCACGTGAGTCGGACATTCCGCGAGACGGAATTTTAGGATAATACTGGGACAGTAACCGCCCGATTTTGTCAGTAAAAAATCGCCGGCCGGTGTGTGTGTGTGTGTGTGTGTGTGTGTGTGTGTGTGTGGTGGTGCTGTGTGTTTGGGCTGAGTATCGTGGCCGTGTGGTGGTGTGGTGGGGGGTGGGGTTTGTGTGGGCGGGTTAGCTGTATTTTACAGGGCCTGAGCTACACCCCGTACCGCCTTCTCCATATCTACCTATTTATCATTCATCCTTAGTGTTGGCCGAAACCATCACCCCGGGAGGCGGGTCGCAAACCCCCGGCTAACACCCGGTGCTCATTCACTGCAGGAAAAAAATCACAGACATTCATATAGATAGACAGAACACAAACACGCGCACAACACACACGACACAACACACACAACACACACACACACACACACACACACACACACACACACACACACACACACACACACACACACACACACACACACACACACACACACACACACACACACACAGACACAGACACAACACCACGACACACAACACAGACACAGACACAGACACAGACACACACCACACACCACACACACACACAACCACAACACAACACACACACACAACACACACAACACACACACACACACAACAGACACACAGACACAGACACAGACACAACACAGACACAACAACACACACACACACACACACACACACAACACACACACAGACACACACACACACACAGACACACACACACACACACACACACACACAGACACAGACACGACACAACACACACACAACACACACACACACACACACACAACTACACACCACGACACCACACACACACACACACACGACACCACTACATCCAAGACAACACACCACCAAAGACACATGGAAACAGCGACAATACACAGCACAGACACTACGTTAATACACAGACATACAATACCTTCAGAACACATACTCGCTAAACACAATTCGACAATGACTGTATTTGAAATTTGAATCTCTGAAAATCTTTAAACATTCAAGAATACTTAAAAATGACATTATATATTTTCAACAACATCAATACATTCAGCTTTCTCTGCGTTAAAATATATTCTTCAACACACGCTGCTTGGGATGAGACGTGGCTTGAGCAAGCTGAAGTTCATACGGAAGTACTTGAAATGACACTTATGTTCAACAAAATCAACAAACTTCCCTGCGGTAAGTGGTTGTAAAACATTCTTTGGTTCACCGTGTCTGATCCCGGCTGGGGGGCCCGGGGGAGATTTTTCCTGAAAAGTGACTGGGGCAGTCTGTGTCCTACGTTACAAACAAAACTGCGGTAAGTGGTTAGGAGCGGGGCTTTGTGGCAGTGTTGATCGGCTGCGATAACCCAAGGATGCTTTAGCTCAGCATAACCCAAAGATGATCACTACTACAGTAGCTTCAAGCTCTTCCTCGGAAAACAAAATTTGCGATTGCCAGTCGGTAAATTTGCGATTGCAAGATTGCGAAGTTCCAGCTCGCGTGGGCAAGATTCGTGAGTGAACACAACACATGTACATATAATATATATATATATATATATATATATATATATATATATATATATATATATATATATATATATATATATATTATATATATATATATACATACACACCCCCACACCCCCACTTTCTTTGCTACAAATGAACTTTCATATTAGTAATACATTCTTATCGCGCGTGTGTGTGTGTGTGTGTGTGTGTGTGTGTGTGTGTGTGTTTGTGTGTGTGTGTGCGTGTGTGCGTGCGCGTATGTGCTTCTTGACCCTCACCGATCGTTCTAATGGTCATGTGAAGACCGCCATCGGGCGCTGCAAATGGGCCATCGCGGAGCCTTCATGGGATGCAAGTGGGCCTGCGAGGTGCTGTGTTAGGCGTGAGAGCCGTGGTGGCGGGTGTGATCCGGGTGCTGAGCGTGCGGGAGCGGGGGGCGATGGGGGGAGGGGGTCGCAGCGTGGTGTCAGTGACCTGCTTCACGTATCAGTGGACTGGCCAAGGTGCTGATGGTTTAAAGGGTGAGGTGAGGTGAGGCGTGGGAAAAGTTATACCGTCATTGTCTAGTAGGTATGCTGTGGAGGATTTTCATTGTATTTTAGGATGGTACCTAGTGATGGTTAGGTTAGAGAGAGAGAGAGAGAGAGAGAGAGAGAGAGAGGAGAGAGAGAGGAGAGAAGAGAAGAGAGAGGAGAGAGAGAGAGAGAGAGAGAGAGAGAGAGAGAACCGTATACAGTAATTACTAATAGCAGGTAAGGCGTGTCAACAAAAGGGAAGGTAACCAAGATAATCATGTCATCGTAAGGAACACAACACCTGGGTATCTGGGGCGTCGGCACTGGCAAACAACGCAATAACGAGTGTTGCAAAATGTATGACTGTGTGTGTGTGTGACTGTGTGTGTGTGTGTGTGTGTGTGTTTGTGTGTGTGTGTGTGTGTGTGTGTGTGTGTGTGTGTGTGCGTATGTAGTGCTTAAAGGCGGGAGGGAAAGATAAAGGCAGGAAGGAAAAGAAAATAACATCAATCATGTACATAGACGCAATGAGAATAATACCGCTACTGTTGATGATGATGATGATGACAGCAATTATTGGTGTCTTCACTTGTCGCCTGTTTGTTGTTCTTCTTTTTTTAGCGTAGTGTTAACTATTTTTGGACTCTTGCAACACACACACACACACACACACACACACACACACACACACACACACACACACACACACACACACACACACACACACACACACACACAGCCCTCCTGCGTAATAACGATACACGTCATAAATGTTCTATGTTCGTACTTAATTTTGCGTGGAGTGTAGTGTGTTGGCCTCCCGCACGGCGCGTGACTGCGAGACCAGCGACATAAAGTGTAAAGAAGCGACATTACTTCACGGCCACGCCCATCCCTGGTGTGAGGGGAGGGGCGGGTGTGAGGGGCGGGGTGTGAGAGGGGCGGAGGGGTGTGCGGGGCGGGGTGGGTGTGCGTTAGGGCGAGGGGAAGGGAGGGGAAGGAAGGGGAGGCAGGTGCGTGTGTAATGGCCCTGAGCATGATTATAGGCAGCACAAGTTATTACCGCGATAATTATGCCGCTAGTTATGTTCACCGTGCCTGAATTACCGTAATATGTCATGTAAATATTGGGGAGTTACGTTCGCCTCGACCACCATCACATAGACCACCACAGGGGTCACCGGTTACTCCCTTCCCCCCTTCCATTTCCCCTTCCTCTGCCATTTCCCCCCATCACTTCCTCTCCCCTCCCGACCCCTTCCTGTACCATGCCGTGACTCACCCCTATCCCACCTCCATAACACCCCTACACACCCCTACACAC
>JACEEZ010017474.1:85000-90000 GCA_016584305.1 Chionoecetes opilio | reverse complement strand
GCTACGGATTCAGGTTTCCCTCGCACCGTGTCTTCATGTTCAGTTAGTAAGCCCGAAAATGTATCATCAAAATATACAAAAGGCAACACAGACTGCTCTCTATGGCAAACCGGGGACACAGAATGTCTCGTTCCGGTTGCCTTGGGTGTCCGAATACGATGTCCGTGCAACTCGACTCACTCTCCATGTCCATCGAACTGAATAACCTCCATCACACACATAGATATCTGTCCACCACTGCTTCAATGGGAAAAAGGATAAAAATAAAGCGCATAACAGGGCCAGGTGGGGAGGGTATGGGTGGAGTGGAGGTGGAGTGGAGTAGGGGAGGGTATGGGTGGAGTGGAGGTAGAGTGGAGCAGGGGAGGGTATGGGTGGAGTGGAACAGGGGAGGGTATGGTGGAGTGGAGGTGGGGAGGGTATGGATGGAGTGGAGGTGGGGAGGGTATGGGTGGAGTGGAGCAGGGGAGGGTATGGGTGGAGTGGAGGTGGGGAGGGTATGGATGGAGTGGGGGTGGGGAGGGTATGGGTGGAGTGGAGCAGGAGTGGGACAGGGGAGGGTATGGATGGAGAGGAGGTGGGGAGGGTATGGGTGGAGTGGAGATGGAGTGGGGCAGGGGAGGGTATGGGTGTAGTGGAGCAGGGGAGGGTATGGGTGGAGTGGAGGTGGAGTGGGGAGGTATGGGTGGAGTGGAGGTGGGAGGGTATTGGATGGAGTGGAGGTGGGGAGGGTATGGGTGGAGTGGAGGTGGGGAGGGTATGGATTGGAGTGGAGGGGGGGAGGGTATGGGTGTAGTGGAGCAGGGGAGGGTATGGGTGGAGTGGAGGTGGAGTGGAGCTGGGGAGGGTATGGGTGGAGTGGAGGTGGGGAGGGTATGGGTGGAGTGGAGGTGGGGAGGGTATGGTGGAGTGGAGCAGGGGAAAGTATGGGTGGAGTGGAGCTGGGGAGGGTATGGGTGGAGTGGAGGTGGAGTGGAGCAGGGGAGGGTATGGGTGGAGTGGAGCTGGGGAAGGTATAGGTGGAGTGGAGCAGTGGTGGGGCAGGGGAGGGTTTGGATGGAGTGGAGCAGGAGGGAAGGGTGGAGTGGAGAGGGGGGGGGAGGGTATGGGTGGAGTGGAGATGGAGTGGGGCAGGGGAGGGTATGGGTGTAGTGGAGCAGGGGAGGGTATGGGTGGAGTGGAGGTGGAGTGGAGCTGGGGAGGGTATGGGTGGAGTGGGGATCCCCGCGCCGCTGCCTGTCCTTTCATGCTTGCGTTTCATAAATCACCCGCGTATGGAAAGTCACTGTGATATATACGCGTGCTTGGCTTTCAACACGATGCTTTATCTGGATACAATTATATTTTTCTACCTTCTCTGTTTTATAGTGTTATTCTTTATGGTTATGTTTCCTTCTTCATTCTTCCCCACTGACTTTTCTTTCATTCGTTCTTCTTGTTCTTGTTGGTCTTCTTCTTTTTCCTATTATTATTATTTTACTGTTTACATGTTGTTTTGTTGTTGTTGTTGTTGTTGTTGTTGTTGGTCTTCTTCTTCTTCAAAATCATCTTCCTCTTCACCACCTTCTTCTTCTTCTTCTTCAAAATCATCTTCCTCTTCACCACCTTCTTCTTCTTTTTCAAAATCATCTTCAATTTCATCACCTTCTTCATCTTCTTCTTCTTCAAATTCATCTTCTTCTTCATCTTCTTCTTCCTTTACAGGTATCAGGAGAGAAGCTTATCAGAGCACATCACACTCACTAAAGAAAATTCTCAAAAATGCGTTGCGCTCGGTGAGGATTTCATAGTTTTTTCCCCCCGTGATCGTCGCAGTGATAACTCAGTCGCTGCATATTTGCCTTAATCCAAAACTCCGCGTGAGCGTCGAGTGAATGATGACGGCCATAAATAATGTTACCTTCAATATCACCTTTCTTATGTATCGTATTTCAAAATGTCACCGAAAGGTTTCAAATAACTGAGCACGTCGTTATCTTTACTAAAAGGTTATTTATTCAACGTGTCTCTATTTCTGATGTGACGTATAGTTAGGAGATGAAACCCAATACTCACTGTGTTGTATGAAAGATTAAATCGCTGCGTTGTATAATCCAAAACTATTGCTCCACTCCACTAAGAATTATTGAATGTGCCATCAAAAAATAAACCTCCCACTCATTCTCATTTAATAAGTTCATTACGCTTTGCTGAGCTCCCTACTACTTCATCTTGTGGGTCTTCGCTTGTTTTCTATTCACTTCTATTATTCCTCAGTGCAGGCAGAAGAGGGAAAGGTGTGATTAATGATACACCAACCTGATCAGTGTGCTATAAATGTACAACAACTACCTACTCAACAGATAACTTTGAGGTCATACAAACAAATTATCGGTACACTTATTGTTTTCCTTATTAATTCGAGATCGACTTCACATATTTGCTCTTCAATAAATCCGTTCTTCGTGACTGTCTCCCATTTTGTAGAGGACATCTGCCTTCCTTCTTCCATCTTCTTGCTGTATATGGAGGATATCGTGTCCCGAAGCAGCAAGGACACCATACTCAGGACCTGTTTTTCCCCCTGCCATCCATCCCCTGCCTCCCCTGCCATCCATCCCCTGCCTCCCTTGCCATCCATCCCCTGCCTCCCCTGCCATCCATCCCCTGCCTCCCCTGCCATCCATCCCCTGCCTCCCCTGCCATCCATCCCCTGCCTCCCCTGCCATCCATCCCCTGCCTCCCCTGCCATCCATCCCCTGCCTCCCCTGTCATCCATCCCCTGCCTCCCCTGCCATCCATCCCCTGCCTCCCCTGCCATCCATCCCCTGCCTCCCCTGCCATCCATCCCCTGTCCCTGCCTTCCTCAACGCAGCATAACGCAATAGTCACTTCCCCCAAACCCCAGGGCGTAAGTTATTCCTCTTGGCCAGGACCACTGCACACCATGAGCTTCCATCGCCGCCGTTTCTTATATTCTCGACGTGAAACAATTCTAGGATGTCCAAGGGATGTCCAAAAAATGTGATGGGATGGCCAGAGTCTCAAATTACCTCCCCTCCTCCCCACCCTTTCCTCCCTAGGTCCAGTGTCCCCCAATGTCCAGGAGTCACGCGCCTTGTCTCAAACTGCTTCCCTCCCCACACCGCAAAAAAGTATCCCGCCTCCTCCTCCTCCGCCTCCTCCTCCTCCTCCTCCTTCTCCTCCTCCTCCTCCTCCTCCTCCTCCTCCTCCTCCCCCACCTCCTCCTCCTCCTCCTCCACCTCCTCCTCCTCCTCCTCCTCCTCCTCCCCCACCTCCTCCTCCTCCCCCACCTCCTCCTCCTCCTCCTTCTCTTCCTCCTCCTCCTCCTCGGCAGTAAACGTGCTTTGCTACCTCCGCCTCCACGTCTGTCACACACACCCGCCGCCCTCCTGCCCCCACCCACGCCTGCTGCTGCCCCCCCCCCCTTTAGCCCATGACCTCCACGCCTTCCACCCCTCCTCCACCACTACCCTCCTACCTTTTTTAGCTCCTTTTTCCTCTTCCTCCTCCTTCTTTTACCTCTTCCAGTGCAAGCCTTCAGTTCCTCAATCCAATATTCCCTACTTTCTCCTCCTTCCTTTGCACTTCTTTGCCAGCCTTCTTACTGGACTGCAACTGTCTGCTCCTTCCTCCTGCTCCTCCTCCTCCTCCTCCTCCTCCTCCTCCTCCTCCTCCTCCTCCTCCTCCTCCTCCTCCTCCTCCTCCTCCTCCTCCTTACACTTTTCAATGCGATAGTGCGTCATTATCTTGAATATTGCGTTAAATTCTGGTCGCCCTACTGTAGAAAAAATATGGACAAGCTAGAGAGAGTATAAAGAAAAGTTACTAGAATTATTCTGCCCTTGCGAAACAAGCCACACGAAGAGCGATTGAAGGAACTTACCTTGTTCAATTTGTCAAAACGTAAGTAACAAGGAGACTAAATAGAATTGTTTAGAATGTTCCATGGCTTCGATAATAACATAAACGACTATTTAGATATTAATCGGACAAGCACTACTCGTAGTAATGGATACAAGATCATTGGTAAACGATTTCGGGCAAAGCAAACCTTGTTTTGTTCAATGCCTCAAAAGCCCAATTTCTTCACCTATCTACTCAACAAAACCTACCAGATAACTATCCCCTCTTCTTCAATGACACTCAACTGTTTCCTTCTTGTACAATGAACACTCTTGGATTATCCTTTACTAAAAATCTGAACTGGAAATCTCACATCTCATCTCTTGCTAAAACAGCTTCTAAGAAGTTAGGTGTCCTGTGGCGTCTGCGTCCTTTTTTTTCTCCCTCCCAATTGCTTGTTCTCTACAGGGGCCTTATCCGCCCATGTATGGAGTATGTCTCACATGTTTGGGGAGGATCCACTCATACAGCTCTCCTAAACAGGGTTGAGTCAAAAGCTTTTCGTCTCATCAACTCCCCTCCTCTGACTGACTGTCTTCAATCTTTAAATCACCGCCGCAATGTTGCTTCTCTTGTTATCTTCTACTGTTATTTTCATGCTCACTGCTCTTCTAAACTTGCTAACTGCATGCCTCCCCCCCTCCCGCGGCCTAGCTGCACAAAACTTTCTACTCATTCTCATCCCTATTCTGTCCATCTTCCTAATGCAAGAGTTAATCAGTATCTTTACTCTTTCATCCCTTTCATTGGTAAACTCTGGAACTCTCTTCCTGTTTCTATTTTTCCACCTTCCTATGACTTAAATCTTTTCAAGAGAAGAGTGACAAGACACCTCCCGAACTAAATTGGCCCACTCCCCTTTTTTTTATATTCTTACTGTCTTCTTTATGGGAACTGGCAACTAAGCGGGCTTTGTGTTACCTCTTTTTGTTGTACCCTTGGCCAGTCCTTTGTGATGTAAAAAAAAAAAAAAAAAAAAAAAAAAAAAAAAAAAAAAAAAAAAAAAAAAAAAAAAAAAAAAAAACATGCAACGAAGCACTTTTTCTTTAATAGAGTTGTTATTATTTAGAACTGTCTTCCAGCACAAGTAGTTA
>JACEEZ010017474.1:67500-80000 GCA_016584305.1 Chionoecetes opilio | reverse complement strand
AAAAAAAATAAAAAAATATATTTGACCTAGAAAATACACTGAAATTACAGCTGCTTTTGATGTGACGAGTAAAATTACAGAGCTTTTAAGTACCTCTCCTAATGATGGAAAACTGTCGCTGCTTTAATGGTAGCTGTAATGATGATGGTGCAAAGAGAGGAGGAGGGGGAGGGGTAGGGGTAGGGGGGAAGGGGTCATGGTAGTGGTGGTGGTGGTGGTGGTGGGGTCACGACTCTCATGCGACTGTTGGCAATACGAGTTGGCCAAGAGCGTGTTGATGTTTTATGATGGGTAGTATGTAGCTTTTTTACAGTTTTTTTTATTGGGGTAAAGGGTTGGAGGGGCGTATGGTGATGATGGTGATGATAGTGATGATGGTGATGATGGTGATGGTAAGGAAGGGTATGTATAGATGAAGGTAATGTAGATACCAAGAGAGTGTTGATGTTTTATGATGATGAGTATGTGACTTTTTTGCAGTTTTAGTTTTATCGGAGTAAAGGTTGGGAGGGGCGTATGGTGATGATGGTGATGATGGTGATGATGGTGATGATGGTAAGGGGTAGGAAGGGTATGTGAAGATGAAGGTAATATAGATACCAAGGGATTGTGGGAAAAGAGGTGGTGATGATTGTGGTATGGGAAGGGAGACAGAAATAAAAGTGGAGTGGGAAGTGTTAAAAGAAGTGAGGAAGGCGTAGGAGGTGCCGTGTGCGTGTGTGGAGGAGGTGGAGGTGAGGTAGTGAGGCAGGGTGAGTGTGGTGGTTGCGTGGTGATCGCTGAGGGGGGGGAGGGAGCAGGGGAGGACCTCGACAAATTGGATTTACTAATGTTGGTAGTTGTGATGGAAGGGGCGGGCGAGGCAGCATGATGGGTGATGGGGTGGCACAGTGGGGGTGATGGAGGAGTGGAAAGGAAGGGCCATGGAAGGGAAGGAGGAGGAAAAGGGGGGTCTAGGGAGCCATTACTAGGCGTCATTATAGCAGAGGGCTGGCCATCCATTACGGGTGGTGGTGGTGGTGGTGGTGGTGGCCGCCCTTACACCCCACCACCTCCTTCTCCTCCTCAACCTTTTTTGGTGGCGCCGCTTGCTTCCTCGCTCAAAGGCCACACGAGGAGAGAGAAGAGCCGCCCTCTGCCCTCTTGTCCCGTCCCTATCCTGGCTCCTCCCGGCGATAGGGAGGTTTGTGGGTGAGTCTTGTGAATAGAGAGGAGCAATACCCACACGCCCCCCCCCCCCTCCTCAAACCCCACACCACGGGGGGCGCGGCTCCCTGCTGGTGTGGGGCGGCGCGGGTGGTGTGAGGGCTCAGTTCGCCATGTGATAATTAATGGTGTGGTTTACGAGTGTTGTGGGTGTGGGCGTGGCATGCGTCATCCGCTACGCCTTGTTCAAGTGTGTGTGTGTACATTACCTGTTGAGCTCTGGGGCGTGGCACGGGGGTTGTATATATATATATATATATATATATATATATATATTATATATATATATATATATATATATATATATATATATATATATATATATATATATAATATATAATATATATATATATATAGCTAGCCGCAAAGCCGCCCTCCGGGCGGACTTTTTGGCTAGCTCCTGCGGAGGGCTATTGGTGGGCCTTCGGCCCACCACCTGTGGTTTATATAGGTGGTGTTGCATTCCATACGGAAAATATTTTTTGTTGCTAAAATGAACTGTCCACGACATAGATTCCAGGAATGAGGCAGTGTTGTGTGCGTGTCATTCACCCATGATCTTGTCCACGTGAGTCGGACATTCCGCGAGACGGAATCTTAGGATAATACTGGGACAGTAACCGCCCGATTTTGTCAGTAAAAAATCGCCGGCCGTGTGTGTGTGTGTGTGTGTGTGTGTGTGTGTGTGTGTGTGTGTGTGTGTGTGTGTGTGTGTGTGTGTGTGTGTGTGTGTGTGTGTGTGTGTGTGTGTGTGTGTGTGTGTGTGTGTGTGTGTGTGTGTGTGTGTGTGTGTGTGTGTGTGTGTTGTGTGTGGTGTGTGTGTGTGTGTGTGTGTGTGTGTGTGTGTGGTGCGTGTGTGTGTGTGTGTGTGGTGTGTGTGTGGTGTGTGTGTGTGTGTGTGTGTGTGTGTGTGTGTGTGTGTGTGTGTGTGTGTGGGTGTGTGTGTGTGTGTGTGTGTGTGGTGTGTGTGTGTGTGTGTGTGTGTGTGGTGTGTGTGTTGTTGTGTGTGTGTGTGTGTGTGTGTGTGTGTGTGTGTGTGTGTGTGTGTGTGGTGTGTGTGTGTGTGTGTGTGTGTGTGTGTGTGTGTGTGTGTGTGTGTGTGTGCCTTCCTTTTTATACTAGGGACTCAGTTTTGATCCTTGTTTGCCCTATCATGAGTACACGCTACACTGCTACAGTATGTCAACATCCCACCTGTATGCCAGGCTGTCTTCACCGCATGCAACACTTCACCGCAACATCATGCTTACCACATGATTCTTACATCGTGTATATATTCACTACGTTGTGGAATGTTAATCTGACATTTTTTTCTGATTATCAGTGAGATCTTTACTATTACCATATCGGAGACTCAACCGTCTACGTCGAGCGCATCACGCCGAATGCCTGGCTGTATTCCAGACTTACAGTCATCGTATAACGAGAAAGCTTCAATTCAATCGTTCCTGCTTTCCAGCTACAAAAGATAGAAAGGTAACAAGCAGTAGTTAGCGTAGCCTTCTATCGCAAACCAAGTCCGCTCAACTATTTGACTAAGAAACTTTTTTTTATCCTTATAAATTATCAGACACCACCTGTCAAGGTCCCTTACCGATTCTGGCATCTGGCCGAAAATATACTTTTGCATTTTTTTAACCTTAATCTTTCTGAGCATTAGTCAGCCCAGAGGCTGCCGTTGTCTTCTGTAGGTTTAAAGCTGAACTTTTGGTCTGACGTTTGCTAAAAAATTAAACCATGAACGTCTCTTGGCCTTCCCCCCTTTTACACCCCTCCCCCCCTCCCTTTGGTTAAGTCATGCTTGCTGCTAAAACTCTACCAAAGGTTTTTTTTTTTATTTCTGTTCCCCTTCCCCTTGGAAGTCTTACGGGCCAGAGGGAATCCCTTCTGTTGCGTGGGAAATATGTTTTCATTCGTGTACAAAGTAGCACAAAATGTTTAAAGTGAACCCAAATTGTGTTGGTGTTCTAAATATCGGAATGTTTATCGTTATTTAAGTTGAATATCTGAGCAGAAAGGGAAAAGTTAGTTCTCACGAGGAAAATATCTGGAAAAAAAGATAATAGAGAGCGAAGCCTAATTTCAACTGTAGATAATAATTAACATCTTAAGTGTTGACCAAGCAGTGACCTTAATTTCACAATAGTAATCAAGGAACTTGTAGAAAATATTTGGAAGCTGCTTGAATAAGAGAATTAACAATGGTCCGAAAAAGCATCTTCCAGGCGATAGCAAAGAAACAGTATTCACAGAAATTTTATGTATTGTTTTTGACAGAACAACGGACTCAAAATGACGAAATGAACGAGAGAAAAATGTTTATAGTTGCCGCGATATCTTCCACACGATAGTAATAAATCACCTTTTAGAAATGAACCCAGATTTCCTTGGCGCACACGCGACACAGGTCGGGACTCTCGTCATGCAGCAGACGACACAACGCCACCAGCACCACCATCCAGTCCAGGCACCGCGGGTTCAGGCGCGCCAGGGCGTCCACCTCCTGGCGGCGGGCGTGCAGCGTGGCGTGGCCGTGGAGGTGGCGGCGGATGTGCTGCACCAACACCACCACGGCGTACAGGTCATAGTACTCCCTCCCACGAGCCTTGGCGCCCCTCATGGCGGACTGCAGGCCCACCAGGGAGACAGTCACGCGATCTGTGTCTCCCGCCACGCCCTCCCGCGCCTCCACCAGGATGTTACGCTGGTGCAGGCTGGTGTGTACGACCCCACACTCGTGCATGGCCTTCAGCACGAGGCACGCCTTCCTCAGGGCCAGGAGGTACGTGCGGGCCGTGGCGGGCGCCGTGAAGTGGTACAGGGGCTTCCCGGGGCAGTAAGTCATGACGAGGGCGACCCTGGGGGACTGGGTGAGACCATACAGACGGGGCACGCCCTGCACGTCACGTAGGGCGTGCAGGAGCCGTGCCTCGTCCTCCAGGGAGGCCGTGACCGTGCTGGTCATTGCCCGGGGGAGCTTGTAAACTACGTACTTCACGCCGCCGTCAGGCATGAGCAGGAAGCCGGTGTATGCCAGTGTGGTGCGCGATTCCGTCAGCAACACCCCGGCCTCCTCGCCCCCCAGCGCCGCCCAGGTGAGGCGCGGCAGCTGGCAGGGGCACAGCGAGGCAGGGGAAGGGGAGGGAAGGGTGTGGGGGTATTCTCTCTCACTCATTATGTAAACACTTATGTGGTTCTGATGGTAGAGAGAAAATAATATTCAGTCTTATCGATACATATATTACTATAACAAGCACTATAACAATATCAATGTAATTACTACTACTCCTACTACTACTACTACTACTACTACTACTACTACTACTACTACTACTGCTACTACTACTACTACATACTACTACTACACCTCCCCTCTCTCTCTCCTCTCCTCTCTCTCTCTCTCATCTCCTCTCTCCTCCGTCTCTCTCTTCTCTCTCTCCTCATCTCTCCCCCCCTCTCTCTCTCTCTCTCTCTCCTCTCTCTCGTCCTTTTCTCTCTCTCTCTCTCTCTCTCTCTCTTCCCCTCCTCTCTCTCTCTCTCTCTCCTCCCCTCTCTCTCTCTCTCTCCTCTCTCTCTCTCTCTTCTCTCTCTCTCTCTCTCCCCTCTCTCATCGTCCCTCTTTTCTCTCTCTCTCTCTCTCCTCTCTCTCCTCTCCCCTCTCTCCTCTCTCTTTTCTCTCTCTCTCTCTCTCCTCTCTCTCTCTTCTCTCCTTTTCTCTCTCTCTCTCTCTCCTCTCTCTCTCCTCTCTCTCTCCTCTCTTCTCTCTCTCTCTTTTCTCTCTCTCTCTCCTCTCTCCTCTCTCTCTCTCTCTCCTCTCTCTCCCCTCTCTTCTCTCTCTCCTCTCTCTCATCTCTTTTCTCTCTCTCTCTCTCTCTCTTCTCTCTCTCTCTCTCTCTCTCTCTCTCTCTCTATGTTCAAGTATTTGGTAAACATAAACAGAGAAAGTTCCATCCCAGGATCAACAAAAACGCACGTACATAACTATGACTGTGACGAACTGTGTTAAAACAAAATAAATTGATGGAGAACAACAGGTTAAGAAATTCACGAAGAAAAAAGGAGACCAGATGTTGCTAATAATTCTTAGGAGAGGAAAAAATAAACATTGATAAATTAATAATCCAGAATTAAAGACGTCTGAGAAATAGCAGATACCAAAATAAAACAAAGCTATGGACAAAAGAGTAAGTTACATATTTTCAGAAGCAAAAAAAAAAAAAAATTGCTGCTGAAACCCCAAAAGATAGTAAGCTATTTAATAACCTGGATATTTTTTTTCATCTCAAGACTGAAGGAAAAAAAGTAATTCTTTTCTAGATATTTTTTTCGCTTCAGGTCAAGTTTGATGAAGATTTAAAAAAATATATTTTAGTGTTTTTTTGAAGTTTTTAGCCGATCAGACAGAAGGTAGCGAGGTGAGACTGGAAATTTGGCAGACAAAACTTGGCAGGAACTGATACTTGGCTGCGACCTTTTTGTGATGATGAGGAAAGGAAGGGGAGGAAAAAGAAGGGGAAGAGGAGGAAAAAGAAGGGGAAGAGGAAGAAAGAAGGGGAAGAGGAGGAAAAAGAAGGAGAAGAGGAGGAAAAAAAAGAGGAAGGGAGGAAAAAGAGGGGAAGAGGAGGAAAAAGAAGGGAAAGGAGGAAAAGAAGGGAACGGGAGGAAAAGAAGAGGAAGAGGGGGAAAAAAAAGGGGGAAGAGGAAAAAAAAAGAAGGGGAAGAGGAGGAAAAAGAAGGGGAAGAGGAGGAAAAGAAAGGGAAGGGGAGGAAAAAGAAGGGGAAGAGGAGGAAAAAGAAGAGGAAGGGGAGGAAAAAGAAGGGGAAAGGAGGAAAAAAAGGGGGAAGAGGAGGAAAAAAAAGGGGAGAGGAGGAAAAAAGAAGAGGAAGGGGAGGAAAAAGAAGGGGAAGAGGAGGAAAAAGAAGGGGAAGAGGAGGAAAAAGAAGGGGAAGAGGGGGAAAAAAGAAGGGAAGAGGGGGAAAAAAGAAGGGGAAAGGGGAAGAAAAAAGGGGAAGGGGAGGAAAAAGAAGGGGAAGGAGAGGAAAAAGAAGGGGAAGAGGAGGAAAAAGAAAGGGAAGAGGAGGAAAAAGAAGGGGAAGAGGAGGAAAAAGAAGGGGAAGAGGAGGAAAAAAAGGGGAAGGGAGGAAAAAAGAAGGGGAAGAGGGGGAAAAAAGAAGGGGAAGGGGAGGAAAAAGAAGGGAAGGAGGGAAAAAGAAAGGGGAAGAGGAGGAAAAAGAAGGGGAAGGGGGAAAAAAGAAGGGGAAGAGGAGGAAAAAGAAGGGAAGGGGAGGAAAAGAAGGGGAGGAGAGGAAAAAGAAGGGAGAGGAGGAAAAAGAAGGGAGAGTGGGAAAATAGAAGGGGAAGGGGAGGAAAAAAAGGGAAGAGGAGGAAAAAGAAGGGGAAGGGGAGGAAAAAGAAGGGGAAGAGGAGGAAAAAGAAGGGGAAGGGGAGGAAAAAGAAGGGGAAGAGGAGGAAAAAGAAGGGGAAGGGGAGGAAAAAGAAGGGGAAGAGGAGGAAAAAGAAGGGGAAGGGGAGGAAAAAGAAGGGGAAGAGGAAGAAAAAGAAGGGGAAAAGGAGGAAAAAGAAGGGGAAGAGGAGGAGGGGGAATAGTGATGGCAAGTTCCCAGAGGTGTATGATGTAACTTCACTCCTTCCTAAATTTCGAATCTCCTGAAACAGACAATTTTATATCTTAACTCTTGTTTGGATATTTTTTTATGAAGCGAGGTCATCTGTGTCGCGCCATCAGTTATCCTCCTTTAAGGCAAGGGTTCTCAACCTTTTTAATCTTATGTCCCCCTTGAGGTCTTTCAGTATTGGTCACGTACCCTTACTCAGAATGCAGCATCAAGAAGGGTAAAAAGAAATGCATGGTTTATTAACTTAGTTTATAAAGTTTAAATTGTGTTATAAATGTAGAGCAGACAAACTTTTTCAATCCATGTGACTATGTCACTATGAGCAACACATTTACTAAACTATAACCACAGCAGACAGTTTTCAATCATTGTGACAGTGAGCTAGTGCTGCTTGCAGATATAGTTGCAGTTTGTAACTAGTAACGGTGATACGTAAGTCACCGTGTGTGTGAATAGCATAAAAAATAATAAAATAGAACTAAAGCAGACACTTTTTTCCAATAACTGTGACTATGAGCTAGTGGTGCTATGCACAGCTTATAAGTAGTTACTCATGAGAAAATGACTGTGTGCGTGACTAACGTTACCAGCATTAAAAAAAAATAGAACTAAAGTAGGCATTGTGTTCCACTGACTGTGAACTAGTGCTGATTGTTAAGTCTCATAAATAGTTATTATTAACTAGTTACTTAATCACATGCAGGCAGGGCACGGTGTGGGATTAGCATTAAAAAAACTAAAATGGAACTAAAGTAAACGTATTTTTCAAATCGGTGTGACTGTGACCTAGTGCTACCAATAACTAGTTACTTGTAGCTAGTGTTACCAATAACTAGTTACTTGTAGCTAGTGTTACTAATAACTATATAGTTACTTGTAGCTAGTGTAAATAATAACTATATAGTTACTTGTAGCTAGTGTTACTAATAACTATATAGTTACTTGTAGCTAGTGTTACTAGTTACTCACTCATAGAGAGGTCACTGTGTATGACTTGCATGCAAATATATACTAATTCAGTGAGATGGTTGGGCCTGTTTCTTTGCTACCAACAAGTCAATCCTCGGCACAGTGTTTGAAAGAGCCACTCTTATGTCGCCTATGACTGCCAGACGTGAACGTAACTTGTTTTTAATCAAGCACAGTGCTGAGAATCCCTGCTCACAGCGGTATGTAGAAGGAAACATCAGGAGGTTCCGTACACATTTCTTTGCTAAAGCAAGGTAAGAACTCGCCATTGTTGACCAGAATCTTGTCAATGACAAACTATCGAAAGAATATTTTGCAGTTGAGTCATTGACAAAGTCAACGAATTCGTCTTGTAATTCATCTGGAAGTGATCTAGGGTCCATCTTCAATGGATTTCGAATGAGTTGGCAATCTAATTCTGTGTTATCAGGAAAATTGTTATCCAACTCTTGACTGAGAGAAACCAAGTGCTTCTGAATGAGAACACTGACCTCATCCACATCATCTTTACACAGAGCTGACAAGCTGTCTCTCATATTCTCAAAAACGTCACACCGACCCACTTAGACTTTTTCTTGCCAAAGTTTGAGTTTCATTTGAAAAGCTCGCAGCTTGTCGACAAAATCAATCACAGTTGCTGAGTAACCTTGAAGTGATCTGTTGACTGCGTTGATGCGAGAAAATATATCATTAAGATAAACCAAGAAAACGAGCAAGGGTGACTACTGTATTAGGGGTTTGCAAATTTGTGTGGCAAGTGTAGTCCAGGAGAGCTTTCTCTCAAATGACATAACTGCAAGAGTTTCCTTGTTAACGTTGTCACCTAGTGTCCTGGTTCTAATAGAGGACACATCTAGCCTAGAACATGTAGGCCACTTTCTACAAATAGGTTTGCATTTATTCAAAACCGAAGTATTTTTAGAAACCTGTCACGTACCCCCAAAATTCCTCTCACGTACCCCTGGGGGTACGCGTACCCCAGGTTGAGAACCCCTGCTCTAAGGTGTTGACTTTATACAGGTGGCTCTTTCACCTTTACCTGCGGCAGTCTCTCAGAAGGTAACACCCACACAACACCCATTAACCCCTTCACGCCCAGATGTTTCCTTTGCTATAAAAAATTGTCTGTAGTCGAGCCATAAAATTACGAAAAGTAACTTAATATACCAAATTAGTTAGTGGTCAATGATACTAAACAGGTCATATCTATAAAATATTGCTTATATGCACTAAAAAAATTGTCTAATGGTACTCAAATTACAATGGAAATTACGTTATGGGTCTCAAGGGGTTAACAGGTGTGATCAAAGGATGTTCATCTTATCCACCCTGCGCCTAGATAGGGATAATGGATAGGCTTAGTCTTTTTATCTTAGTCTTTATTTTCTTAGCCTTTTTATTTTAGTGTTTTATCGCGATTCCGGATTTTTCCTACCACTGATTATATAATTATAGAATTTTCCATTTTTTTTGCTCTAATCATTTATTTAATCATTTATTCATCTAGTTTTTCTCTTGCTCCTCTCCTACGTTTCATGTCCATCTCACTAATGCAAGAGTTAATCAATTTCCTCAGTTTTTTTCCCCTTCTTTTTTTTACATCCCATCCCTGGAAGGCACTTGAAAGGCCTTTTTATGTATTTCCCTTCAGACTGAACAACCTCTCTATGAGGCTACCAAGTGGACTAGTTTTTATTTTCTCATCCGTATTTCTGTTACAATTTTTTTTCCTTTTTAGTTGTTGTGTGTACAGCATGTAGGAATTCATTTTCTCACACACACACACACACACACACACACACACACACACACCAACACACACACACACACACACACACACACACACACCACACACACACCACACACACACACACACACACACACACACACACAGACACAACACCCACCCACACACACAGTCTCACACACACACACACAACACACACACAACCACACACCACACACACACACACACAACCACACACCACACAACACCACACACCACACCACAACACCACACACACACACACACACACACACAACACACACCACACACACACACACACAACACACACACACACACACACACACACACACACATGCTACTATTTGTCCAACCATCACGACCTCAATTATTGAGTCTGTATGTCATATTTTCATACGCAGCCTTCCTCTACCATGCTTATCTATCTATTATCTATCTATCTATTATCGTATCTATCTATATACCTTACTATCTATCTATCATCTATCTATCTATCTATCTATTTATCTATCTATCTATTTATCTATCTATCTATATATCTATCTATCTATCTATCTATCTATCTATCTATCTATCTATCTATCTATATCTATCTATCTATTGAGCACAGGTTATTGATGTAAAGTGCAGAAAACCAGAGCCAATAGTTGAAGTGTATTATGAAGTAGGATAATATTATATAAAAAGGATGTAAATAATGAATCTTACACCTTTATTTATCGTTCTGTTTCTATGTGTTTTCAGGAATTGGTTGCCGCTTGTCAGGAGAGCAGTGTCACGGCGAGATGTAAGTACTGCATATTACCACATTTCCTTCACTCTATACTCTTATTTGACCTCTTCGAATTGTATGACCTCTTCTATATTTTCATTTTTTTCCTTTTCTTTCAATTTTTTCCTTGTTCTTCTTTCCCCCCAACGTCTATCTCACTCTAAATCGAAATTGAATTGACCTCTTATTGAATTGATCTCTTATTTGACCTCTTTGACCTCTTTCCTCGTTATTTTGTAAGCAGAGAAAAAAATGCTGTGTGTCTAGATTTTGAAGTGCGTCGTAAGGGTCTGATAAAGACGACCTTCTGAAAGCACGCGTGTATATTTTCATCAAGACTCTAGTTTGGGACAGACTTTCTAAGGGTTTGTATTAATATGATTTAGATTTTTGTCCGGAAATATTTAATGATTCTATAACACTGAAATAACTTTTAAGACTTTATCACTAAGAATTTTTTTATTTTGGATCCGGTTGGCATCATTCCTGGAGTGAAGTTTTTGCTCGTTAAGCTGAGTTTGGCGTTATTTGTAAAGTTTTAATTCGGAGGCTGGCGAGCGATAACAACCTGTGGCTGGATCGGGCTGCGGGAATACACGGGGTGGGGTTGGAGGACTCTGGTGGCCACGTACATACCACGTACATACCACGTACATACCACGTACATGCCACGTACATGCCACGTACATGCCACGTACATGCCACGTACATGCCACGTACATGCCACGTACATGCCACGTACATGCCACGTACATGCCACGTACATGCCACGTACATGCCACGTACATGCCACGTACATACCACGTACATGCCACGTACATCACTACATGCACGTACATGCCACGTACATGCCACGTACATGCCACGTACATGCCACGTACATCCACGTACATGCCACGTACATACCACGTACATGCCACGTACATGCCACGTACATATCACGTACATGCCACGTACATGCCACGTACATGCCACGTACATGCCACGTACATATCACGTACATGCCACGTACATGACCACGTACATGCCACGTACATACCACGTACATCCACGTACATGCCACGTACATGCCACGTACATGCCACGTACATGCCACGTACATACCACGTACATGCCACGTACATGCCACGTACATGCCACGTACATGCCACGTACATGCCACGTACATACCACGTACATGCCACGTACATGCCACGTACATCCACGTACATGCCACGTACATGCCACGTACATGCCACGTACATGCCACGTACATGCCACGTACATGCCACGTACATGCCACGTACATGCCACGTACATGCCACGTACATGCCACGTACATGCCACGTACATGCCACGTACATGCCACGTACATGCCACGTACATGCCACGTACATGCCACGTACATACCACGTACATGCCACGTACATGCCACGTACATGCCACGTACATGCCACGTACATGCCACGTACATGCCACGTACATGCCACGTACATGCCACGTACATGCCACGTACATGCCACGTACATGCCACGTACATGCCACGTACATGCCACGTACATGCCACGTACATGCCACGTACATGCCACGTACATGCCACGTACATGCCACGTACATGCCACGTACATGCCACGTACATGCCACGTACATGCCACGTACATGCCACGTACATGCCACGTACATGCCACGTACATGCCACGTACATGCCACGTACATGCAGGACTATCGACGTATGAGGCTTTTTTATTTCAATCTTGGTAAGCGGTAATGAGGAGGCGGTAGCGGAGTGGTTAGCGTCTCCGACTGGCGTTCTCGGTGACCCGAGTTCGATCCCCGAAGAAAACCAAAACCTTTCTGCACCGTCGAGTGGCCTAAGAACACCCACATGCCCTTCCCATTAACTCTACCTTCGATTGCGAGTGCATCGGAGGACACAGGGGGGCGGCATGAGCCTCTAATCACAGGCGTCACTATAAAAATCCTGCCTGCGCCACCACGGGCGAGGACCAACCATCAGAGCCCTCAAGTGAACCTCCAGAGACTACCATCCGAGCCCTGGATCACCACTGCCTACAGGCGCTATAGGCACAAATGTAAAAAAATAAAAAAAAAAAAAGCATCGACTGAGGATGTGAAGATGTACTTGAATTAGGTGTGAATTTCGGGATTCTT
>JACEEZ010017474.1:37500-62500 GCA_016584305.1 Chionoecetes opilio | reverse complement strand
TCCCGTCACTCCCTGGTACTGACACTTTATGCATCCCGTCACTTCCTGGTACTGACACTTTATGCATCCCGTCACTTCCTGGTACTGACACTTTATGCATCCCGTCACTTCCTGGTACTGACACTTTATGCATCCCGTCACTTCCTGGTACTGACACTTTATGCATCCCGTCACTTCCTGGTACTGACACTTTCCTTGCCCTCAGATATTCTCGTTTATGTTTGCTTCTGTCTGTGCATTTCTTTTTTTTCTCTCCATCTATCTATCTGTTTTTTCATTCTCTCTCTCTTTCTCTCTCTCTCTTTCCCTCTCTCTCTTTCTCTCCCCTTGACTCTTTCCTCTCTATTAAATACTCCCCTTGACACTTTCCTCTCCTTTAGATACTCCCCTTGACAATTTCCTCTCCTTTAAATACTCCCCTTGACACTTTCCTCTCCTTCAGATACTCCCCTTGACACTTTCCTCTCCTTTAGTTACTCCCTTTGACACTTTCCTCTCCCTCAGATACTCCCCTTGACACTTTCCTCTCCTTCAGATACTCCCCTTGACACTTTCCTCTCCTTTAGTTACTCCCTTTGACACTTTCCTCTCCCTCAGATACTCCCCTTGACACTTTCCTCTCCTTTAAATACTCCCCTTGACACTTTCCTCTCCTTTAGATACTCCCTTGACACTTTCCTCTCTCTCCCACCTGGCATTCTCCTCTCGCCTTGTCGCACCTCCCCCTCCGCCCCTGGAGTGAGGCCCTTGGCACCCATATTGCATCTCCCTAAGGACCATAAAGAGGAGACGTTCTAACACTGGCACGAACACTGTGTTGCGCCAAGCAGGACGCGACTCTGGCTACACTGCTGGGCGAGGCGGAATGTGGGTGAGCGGCGTGTGGCTCCCTCTGCGTCAGGAGCTGCTAATGAGAGGCGTGCAGCTCTTAACCCCTTGAGGCCCAGAACGTAATTTATTTTGTAATTTGACCATCATTAACTATTTTAATGAATTATAAGCAATATACTTTATATATGACCTGTTTAGTATCCTTGTCCACTAGCTAATTTGGTATATTAAGTTACTTTTCGTGTTTTCATGGCTAACAACAAGCTACTTTCATACAGCAGAGGAAAGATCTGGGCGTGAAGGGGTTAACTCTCTAAGCGTGCGTATATTTAGCAGTGCGAGGAGGATATTGAGTGGGATTTCTGATTGAGATGGGATGATGACAACATAGAGAGTTTTAAAAGGAGCCTAGACTGGATGGATGGGGATGGAAGGTGGATGTAGGTAGTGTTGAGTAACAGGAACTACCACGTGTAGGTCTCGCGGCCTCTTGTAGCTTCCTTATGTTCTTATGTTTTTTATATTTCTTTGCCCTTTGAGACTACCGAAAATTGGGTTAGCCTATTGGATTTTTTTTTGTTTTTTTTTTTTTGTGAGCACTCATGGAGTCTCTGATGGATGGTTAGAAAGCTTGAATCAATTATAGTTAGTCAGTATAATTTGTGTTTATATATTACTGATGTAGTTTGTGTCCCTCGAATACTGGGTGAAATTATTGGTTTGGTGTCTATGAATTGATGAGTGTTAATCACATATGATAATTACCGCTCAGTGACATGATTATATGAGTAATTACAGTGGGTGAAGTGACGCGTGAGGTTGCCAGTTAATGAGGAAAGGGGATGACTTTGACTTTAGTTATATTTCCACGGAAAGTAACGACTAGTTGGTTTAGGGAAAAATTTGTTACGTTAGGGAAAATATATCACGTATAATTATTTTTTAGGGAAAATATGTCACGTATAATTATTTTTTAGGGAAAATAGGTCACGTATAATTATTGTTTAGGGAAAATATGTCACGTATAATTATTTTTTAGGGAAAATATGTCACGTATAATTATTTTTTAGGGAAAATAGGTCACGTATAATTATTTTTTAGGGAAAATATGTCACGCATAATTATTTTTTAGGGAAAATATGTCACGTATAATTATTTTTTAGGGAAAAGATGTCACGTATAATTATTTTTTAGGGAAAATATGTCACGTATAATTATTTTTTAGGGAAAATATGTCACGTATAATTATTTTTTAGGGAAAATAGGTCACGCATAATTATCTTTTAGGGAAAATAGGTCACGTATAATTATTTTTTAGGGAAAATATGTCACGCATAATTATTTTTTAGGGAAAATAGGTCACGTATAATTAGCTTTTAGGGAAAATATGTCACACATAATTAGCTTTTAGGGAAAATAGGTCACGTATAATTATTTTTTAGGGAAAATATGTCACGCATAATTAGCTTTTAGGGAAAATATGTCACGCATAATTGTTGTTTAGGGAAAATAGGTCACGCATAATTATTGTTTAGGGAAAATAGGTCACGCATAATTAGCTTTTAGGGAAAATATGTCACGTATAATTATTTTTTAGGGAAAATATGTCACGCATAATTATTGTTTAGGGAAAATAGGTCACGTATAATTATTTTTTAGGGAAAATAGGTCACGCATAATTATTTTTTAGGGAAAATAGGTCACGCATAATTATTTTTTAGGGAAAATATGTCACGTATAATTATTTTTTAGGGAAAATAGGTCACGCATAATTATTTTTTAGGGAAAATAGGTCACGTATAATTATTTTTTAGGAAAAATATGTCACGTATAATTATTTTTTAGGGAAAATATGTTACGTATAATTATTTTTTAGGGAAAATAGGTCACGTATAATTATTTTTTAGGGAAAATATGTTACGTATAATTATTTTTTAGGGAAAATAGGTCACGTATAATTATTTTTTAGGGAAAATATGTCACGTATAATTATCTTTTAGGGAAAATAGGTCACGTATAATTATCTTTTAGGGAAAATAGGTCACGCATAATTATTTTTTAGGGAAAATATGTCACGCATAATTTTTTTTAGGAAAATGGTCACGTATAATTTTTTTTAGGGAAAATAGTCACGCATAATTATTTTTTAGGAAATATGTCACGTATAATTATTTTTAGGCAAAATAGGTCACGTTAATTATTTTTAGCGAAATATCACGTATAATTATTTTTTAGGGAACATGTCACGTATAATATTTTAGGAAAATATGTCACGCCATAATATGTTAGGGAAAATAGGTCACGCATAATATTCTTTTCCCAGTGGTGTGGTATCTAGCGTCATTATTTTCTTCCAGCCGTAACGTCGCCTTCACTGTTCGTTCTTCGTCACGACTCTAATTCTCGTCGCTATCTCAGTCATTCTCGTTGTTAGTTTTTGTCGTTATCTTTGTTGCCGCCATAAATAGTGTCGTTATCATTTTCCCGCCATTAATTCCGTCGTTATCCCAGGCCTCGTCATCATTGCGACAATCACCCACGCGCCGCCCACCACCGCCTCGCCGCCCCTCACAGACCCGGGATGTGTGAGTGGCGTGAGGAAGGGCGTCTCATGCAGGAGTGACAGTCGTGGGTGTGAGTGACAGTCGTGGGTGTGAGTGACAGTCGTGGGTGTGAGTGACAGTCGTGGGTGTGAGTGACAGTCGTGGGTGTGAGTGACAGTCGTGGGTGTGAGTGACAGTCGTGGGTGTGAGTGACAGTCGTGGGTGTGAGTGACATTCGTGGGTGTGAGTGACAGTCGTGGGTGTGAGTGGCAGTCGTGGGTGTGAGTGACAGTCGTGGGTGTGAGTGACAGTCGTGGGTGTGAGTGACAGTCGTGGGTGTGAGTGACAGTCGTGGGTGTGAGTGGCAGTCGTGGGTGTGAGTGACAGTCGTGGGTGTGAGTGACAGTCGTGGGTGTGAGTGACAGTCGTGGGTGTGAGTAGCAGTCGTGGGTGTGAGTGACAGTCGTGGGTGTGAGTGACAGTCGTGGGTGTGAGTAGCAGTCGTGGGTGTGAGTGACAGTCGTGGGTGTGAGTGACAGTCGTGGGTGTGAGTGGTAGTCGTGGGTGTGAGTGACTGTCGTGGGTGTGAGTGACTGTCGTAGGTGTGAGTGACAGTCGTGGGTGTGAGTGACTGTCGTGGGTGTGAGTGACAGTCGTGGGTGTGAGTGACAGTCGTGGGTGTGAGTGACAGGTCGTGGGTGTGAGTGACTGTCGTGGGTGTGAGTGACTGTCGTGGGTGTGAGTGGCGCCATTGCTTCATTACTGACTGGCCAATTAGATAGCTAAGGGAAGAGTTGACAAGATTGTTAACTAAGGAGACGAAGTTGAAGAGGACCTATGAAGCGATACTAAGCGTCAAAGGTCACAAGAAGAAGAAAAAGAAGACAATCACGCTGCACCCTTTTAGTTGTGGGTACAAAATAATGTAAAGTTTCTCGTTATTTTACGTCATATTTTTCCTAGTCTTTTATTTTACTGCCCTAGAAAAAAATCCATCTGTTTTACATGAGTGTTTGAACTTTATTACTTTTCAGGATTTTACTTAACTTTTCTCTGAGCTTGACTGGCATTCCTTCAGAGAGTGTAAATATCAGGCGGCTGTTGTGCGTTACTTTATTCTTGTGTGACGTCCGTAACACCTGAGCTCGTAGGGGCGTGACGGGCGTGGGAGGGAGAGAGGAAGGGAGGGAGGGAGCATGGAGGTAGAATAAGTTATTCTACCTTCATGGGAGGGAGGGAGGGAGGGAGGGGGGGGAGGGGGGAGGGAGGGAGGGAGGGAAGGAGGGAGGGATGGAGGGAGGAGGGAGGGAGGGAGGTGGCGTTGGAGGGGGGTGTCGTTGCAGGGACGCGACTACTGTGGGCGTGGTACTATACTCAGTTTTTTTTTTTACGAGGTGAATAATCCTGAACCCTAGCTGCGTACTAACTGATATTTGCTGCCAGGAGAAGGGAATAGTACGGTTCTTCTAAATTTCATCTGTATTTTATCCTGATCAACAATATTATCAGGTAAACATAGGCATAATTTTAAGCATGAGACCTGAAGATAGAATGGAATTTTCGCCTCGTTAAAAATAATAGGCTATAGTAACTCGCAGTGGCAGTGACTTTTACCGGGCAGTAGCGGTGGATATGAAATTATTTTATGAAAACAGCATAAAAGACTTCTTATTACTAGCTCACACTAGTGCATACGAATCACAAAACACATATGTGAAGCCATTTATTTATTCACCGCTAAGAATACATGGCAGCAGATGACGGCGACTCACGCACGCCTCTAGGAAGTACCGTGACGCGGGGCCTGGGTGGTGGCGTGCCCCCGGCCTGCCATCGTGACTGGTGGTCTCTATAGCTCACTCAGCGACCCGGAAAATATTAACATACTTTCTCTTATAACATGACAAGAAAATTGTTCCCAGATTGAGATGTAATGCACCCCACATTACTATCATTACCAACCACCACCACCACCACCACCACCACCTTGACCTATCACCCTGCATCACCACCACCACCACCACCACCACCTTGACCTTTCATCCTGCACCACCACCACCACCACAACTACGCACTGGCCTGCCGCGCCCTGAGTCAGGTGTGTGCAGGCGTGCCAGCCAAACACTTCTTGGCCGCCCGTGAGCCAGGCACCAGTGGCCTTATGTCTGTGAGCTAAGTACACACACACCTCCAAGCGTTAGGCGCATCACACAGGCAGTCACAAGGCACACCGCCGAACACCCCTCCCTGCCTGCCTGCCTCAGGAAGCTGCCGGGGCCTCAGACAGGCGAGGCGCCTCAGTGGCGGCCCCGTCAGCTGTCTTCCGCTGTCACGGCGCGCTGACCTCATCACTCAGGACCGCGATGCTAACAGCGCCACGCATCACAAAGCACGACAACAACTGTATGAGGATGAATGTAATAATAATGATTATGGTAATGATATTAATATTAATAGTAAGGACAGTAATGATAATATAAATTACAATGATGATAATAATGATGATAATGTAATGAACTTAGTAGTTGTATAGCATAGAATGATCACAAGAATAAAGCATATTTAACAAGATACAAACAAAATATTCAAAAGAGGAAACTTGAAATGTATAAGACAAGTCAGATTAATTGCTCCAAATTAATGGCGATCCCTCACGTTGCAATCCCTTCATTGTAATTAATCTCCAGACAGATCGTCACGGCACGCGGCCTGATGTGTGCGTGCGTGCGTGCGTGCGTGCGTGCGTGCGTGCGTGCGTGCGTGCGTGCGTGCGTGCGTGCGTGCGTGCGTGCGTGCGTGCGTGCGTGCGTGCGTGCGTGCGTGCGTGCGTGCGTGCGTGAACCAGGATGTCTCCCCAGGCCTCGCTACATTATTCTCGGATATAAACACCAACCCTTCTCCCCCGCCGCTGAATACATTAGTTTTCATAGACGCGACAAGCAGTCGATGCCAGTAATTATTGGATGGTATTATGAGCAGGAGGAGGCGGAGGAGGAGGAGGAGGAGGAGGAGGAGGAGGAGGAGGAGGAGGAGGAGGAGGAGGAGGACTTCTTCATTATTTTCATTTATATAAGTCATCATTAATATCTAGATTATCATATTTTTTACTATTATTATTATCATTATTATCTACTATCATCATTATAACCCTTGGTGTCTCTGTGCTTGTTTTGTTGTTGTCGTCCCAGAGATATCAAGGTTTAGAATCCACGTCTTTATTGATTCTTTATAGTCTTTATATATTTATTCCTTGCGTGTTGTGAAAGGCGATTTAAAGGGTCAAGGTTAAAGGGCCGATAAACCCGCTCAAGGAAACTGTTTCTACCACGATGCAAGAAACAAAACCACCTCGTGTCTTTTTCTGAATATGTTTTCGTGTTCGTTTCATCATTTTCTCCTGCAATTCGTTATTTCTTGTTCTTGGATGTTACCTCGTCTGTGTGAGGAAGGACATTTGTTATTGTTATTATCAGTATCAGTAGTGTTATTTTCATCATGGTTATTATCATGACTCTTATTGTTATTAATATTTCTATTATTATTATCATTGCCAGCATCATTATTATTTCTATTATTATTGTAATTATGATTATTATTATCATCATTAACATCATTAGTGTTATCATTATCATCATTGTCCTTACTTTATCATCATCATCATCTTCATCATCATATTTACAACTGTAGGAACTATCTAGAAAAATAATCTTGCGTTCATAAATACACAAATACTAGAAAAAGACGGAATATTTACCTCCACTTCTGTACATTGCGCCTCTCCTCTATTTTGGAGGCACTACTCGCTTTGATTTTTCCTGCATATAATCACAATTACAGATGAGCGACCACTGGGCACTGCGCTCTGCCATCCCTCGGCACAGAAATGATTTGACAATGACACTACATACAAATGAGGATACATAAAAGAATAAGGATAATAAGGAATAGAATAAGTATAAAAATAAGGATAACTAAAGAAAGTGGACATGAGAAAAGAAACTAAAATAAAATAAAGGACACATAAAAGAATAAGGATAATAAGGAATAGAATAAGGATAAAAATAAGGATAACTAAAGAAAGTGGACATGAGAAAAGAAACTAACTAAAATAAAGGATACATAAAAGAATATGGATAATAAGGCAAAATAAGGATAAAAATAAGGATAAATAAAGAAAGTGGACATGATAAAATAAACGAACCTAAAATAAAAGGATACTCGAGTCCCTCTTTCAATTCACATGATATCAGCACAAGATAAATAATTTCCTCATTTGCCTGCCTATCTCCACTCCGTTTCCACTGTCTATGTCTCTGCCATTTCCTTCAATAAAACACGGGCTAATATTTCGAACATAACTGTATCTGGATTCAAGTATTTTTCACCTTTCTACTGTTTCTATAAATCAGAACGAATGTGAAAGAAACAATGCAATGCTGTGTAAAGCGATACATGTCTCTAAAGCGATACATTTCGGTGGTAAAGTGGAGGATCAGTTATACAGCCACGTTAAATCTTCACTCAGTCCGCCTCAAACACTGGTTCCACACAACACCAAAACACACCATCAGATATGCCATTAACACCTTGGTGTCTATTGATGCGCTTCGATTGTGTTTAGGTTCTGTCGTCTATTGATTTCCAGTATTGGATCCCGTCAGCAAAACGTCCCTGCCCTCAATCTTGTTCCGCCGCTCCTTCCTTTTCTGCCTCCTCCTCCTCCTCCTCCACCTCAGTCTCATCCTCCTCCTCCTTTTTCTCCTATCGCCACTACAGTCGTCTCTTCTTTCTCCTGACTCCACCTCCGCTTCCTCCTCCACCACAGTCTCCTCCTCCTCCACACCTGTCTCCTCTTCTTCCTCCTCCTCCTAATCCACCACAGTCTTCTCTTCTTTCTCCTGCCTCCTCTTCCGCCTCCTCGTCCACCACAGTCTCCTCTTCTTCCTCCTCCTCCACCTCAGTCTCCTCCTCCTCCTCCTCCTCCTCCACTCCAGTCACCTCTTCTTTCTCCTCCTCCACCCCTGTCTCCTCCTCCCCCCTGTCTCCTCCTCCTCCTCCTCCTCCTCCTCCTCCTCCTCCTCCTCCTCCTCCTCCTCCTCCTCCACCCCAGTCACCTCCTCCTCCTCCTCCTCCTGCTCCTCCTCCTGTTCTCGCACTGTTAATATGAACACAGGATTGCTTCTCTGTATTATGCAAACTGGCTGTGTGTCCCGCGGGCCTGAACGCTCCTGTCACCTTTGAAAAGAAGAGTGTATATCGCGACGTCTTTGGGGAGTGCTGGGTTTTCCGTCTCCTCTGCTCACTTCTTCTCCTTCTTCTTCTTCTCACTCCTTCTTCTTCTCCTTCTTCTTCTCTTCTTTGTTTACTTCCACATCACAGTATTCCTCCTTCTCCTCCTCTTCCTTCTCGTCTTTAGCCTCTTATTGTTCTTAGTCTTGTTCTTATTTCCACATTATTTGTTTTCCCGTTTTCTTATTTCATCTCTTCATATTTTCCTCTGCATCTCTTCCTCCTCCTCTCCAGGCTGTTCCTATAAGTGAAGCATGTATACACTACGTTACAGTACCAAAATAAATGGTAACTCCACCTGTGATAACGTTTCGCGTGGCACCTTCATAGTATACATGCCTCCCTTATAAGATACAGCGAGGAGGGAAAATACAACGTGGGGAGGAGGAGGAAGAGATGCAGGGGAAAATATGAAGATAATAAATAAATGATAAAAGGGAATACTAATTATGTGGTAAATAAGAACAAGACAAAGAAGAATAAGAGGCTAAAGACGAGACGAAAGAGGAGGAAGTGGAAGAGGAAGAAGAGGAGGAGGAGGAGGAGGATTTACATAGGATTACATAGGAATAACAGACACCAGGAGACCCATTGGTCCATGACGAGGGTATCTGCTGAACTACATACTACTAACTATCAACTACTTGTAAGAAAACAGTTGGAAAAGGATACCATGTCCTTTAAAAGAAGATAGGAAACGGAATTTTTCATAGTGCAGAAAAATAGGGATGAAAAAACTAACTACAACTACCACTACCACTACAACTAACGTCCGGGGGACTAAATATGAATTCGCAGGGCACTATCAATACCCATTTACTTTACAGTGCCGTCAAGTCTGTTTTTAAATGTATATTGTGCTGGCTTCGACAACATTTGTTGGTAACTTTTTTCCATCGATCAACGACTCTCAACATTGAAATAATTTTTACGGAGATCAGTGATGCAACGTTGACCGTTTAGTTTTAAACCATTATTTCTTGTTGTCACTTGAGTTGAAAGCTCGAATAGGTTCTTTTGATTAAGGCATCAAATCCTTTTAGGATCTTAAAGGTTCTATCAAGTCCCCACGGATTCTACGATCCTTTAAGGAAAAAATTTTAAGTTTTCCGCAGTCTCTCTTCATAAGATGAATTTCGCAGAGATGGAATTTTGTTTTGGTTGCTCTTTTTTTCACTGATTCCAATTTGGCTTGGTCTTTTAACGAACAGGGCGACCAGAATTGGACGGCATATTCCAAGTGTGGCCAAACCCAAAGGACGTATATAATTGTGTCATTACTTTCGGAGTTTTGTGTTCAAAATTGCTTTTTTAATAAAGCCCAAAAATCATATTCGCCTTTTTACTGGCAGCTAGGCAATGCGAATGGTTTTAAGATCATTACTGATGATGACACCTAAATCCTTTTCCTGCTGTACTTCAGTTAACGATTTATTTGGCATTGATAGTTATATTTGAGGTTATCGTGCCTATATGCATTATTTTCCCATTTATCGGAATTGAATTTTAATAGCCATTTATCACTCCATCTGATAGTTTGTCGAGGTCACTTTGTATGAGTTCGCAGTTTTCTCTAGTATATGCTTTAAACCCCCTAATTGGTGTCGTCTGCAAATTTCGATATTTTAGATACAAGTCCGCAGTCCAGATCGTTGATATATATCAGAAAAAGAGTGGGACCCAAGACCAAACCCTGAGGCACCCCACTAGTAACATCTAACCAATCAGATGTTTCACCATTTATTATTACCCGTTGTTTACGATTTGAAAGCCCATCGCCAATCCATGAACATAGTTTGCTCTCCCAAGCCATGTGCCCCCTTAGCTTGGTCAAAAGTCGCTTATGGGGAACTGTTTTCGAAGGCTTTCTGAAAATCAAGGTATATTACATCCGAGGAAATTTTAGCGTCCCAGTTTGAATAAATGACATTAAAAAATCCAGTAGTTTGTTAAGCAGGATCTCTTATTTCGAAATCCATGCTGCAAGTTTAATATTGAGTTATTTTCATCGAGAAAAGACACTATTTTTATCCCGCAAAATTTTTCTCAAATAGTTTAACAATCACAGACGGGAGACTAATTGGGCGATTTACTTGCGAGGGTCTTATCCCTTTCTTGAATATTTGGTTTTAACATTAGCTAATTTTCCAAAACTAGGAACATTTTTTGTCCCCTTAGCGATTTATTGAGGATAATCTTTAGTGGAAGCGAAAGTTGACTGTGACATTTGCGAAGTAATCGCGGCGAAATTTCGTCCACCCCTACGGATTTTGCTGGGTCAAGTTTCGCAAATACTTTGATACTTTGTCTACTGTTATCTCTCCTATTTCCAATCTATCACTTTCGAGTCCCGCATACATGTTACTGGTTCTGGTAATGGAGCTTCGTCTTCTTTTAAAAAATACCGCATTAAAGAAGCATTGAGTACGACTGCATGCTCTATTATCATTTACCAAGGGGTTTATTTTTATCTTTCAGTGGCCCAATACTAGTTTTGACGTTTTTTCTTACTTCGAAAAGTATTGAAAGAACCTTTTCGGGTTTGATTTGGATTCCTTTGCAATTTTTTCTTCAATTCGCGCTTTTTAGTCTTAATTAATCCCCTTTCAACGTCGTTTTACGTCATTGTATTCTCTATAATCGCCGTCCCGCATTTGATCGCTGTAAACTTTATAAAGCTCGGCGGGTTTCTGCCAATGATTTTTAATCTCATTAGTCATCCAACTGGGTCTGTTTATGTTATTCAGACGTTTTCCTACCATGGGTTTCATTTTTTTCAACCACCGATTGGAGTTTATTTGTGAATAATTACACATGTTTTCCGCATTATTTTCCGTTTAAATAGGTCAATCCAATCAACTTCGCTTATTTCCCTGCTGATCTTTGTGAAATCCGCTTTATTATAATTGGGAACTAATAACCGTTTTCTGTGATGTCTACATTTGCAATTTATGCGCATCTGATTAAACCTGTGATCGCTGTTTTCCAGATGTTCACCTATATCGCAGTAAATCAATCAGATCAATGTCGGTAGTGAAAACTTTAAATTTTAGGATACTATTATCCTTGTAGGCTCACGGACCCCCCTGATTTAATATACTTCGTTTACCATATCAAGCAATCGCATACCTTCTCTATCAGCAGAATTATTATTTCCCGTTTTATACGAGGTAGGTTAAAATCTCCACATATAAATTTTTATCGTTATTATTGGTGACAACTGACTTTATCTCGTCATAGAGGAGGCAATCGACTTCCGCATTTGATTTGGGAGGACGATATATTGTCCCAATAGTTAGGAATTTACCGTTTAGCTTAATCTTTGCGTAGACTGAGTCATACTGATCTTGATTTACTTTATCGATTTCGATTGCTTGCAAATTATCTTTGATGTAAAGGAGGAGGAGGAGGAGGAGGAGGAGGAGGAGGAGGAGGAGGAGGAGGAGGAGGAGGAGGAGGAGAGGAGGAGGGGGGAAAAGGAGGCCTCTGCTCTGGACATGTATGCTTCCTGTTTGCAGTGTGGCGCCGCGTCTGCTCCATCATCAAGGTCCAGGCCGTCCTTGGCATTCCTCTCAACATGAAATCGCAAATGGTTGGTTATCATATATGGCTCAAATAATGTTCTAAATGTCATCCTCATTGTCATTACCATTACTGGCAGCGGGTGTTATGACAGGTCTACTGAAGGCATGGCAACCTCTTAACATGTTCTTTTTTACATAAAATTATATCTGCTGTTTGTCTCTCGCTGTTGTGTGACTCACGACAGCGACGCAGAGTTTGTGTAGATCCTTAAATGGATTATTGTTATGTCAGATTCAGATGTTGAAAAGTATTATTTCATTTTGCAGTGCTCCATGCGACTGCACTGGACTGACAACAACGCTCAAAGACGCCGTTTGATCGTCTTGACTTTTTCCTGTCGTCTCTTTTGTGTTGTTGCCGTCCGGAGGTAAAAGAAAGAGATCAGAAAATGCAATCAGATAATTGCAGTAATGAATACACACACACACACACACACACACACACACACACACACACACACACACACACACACACACACACACACACACACACACAACACACACACACACACACACACACACACACACACACACACACACACACACACACACACACACACACACACACACACACACACACACACACACACACACACACACACACACACACACACACACACACACACACACACACACACACACACACACACACACACACACACACACACACACACACACACACACACACACACACACACACACACACACACACACACACACACACACACACACACCCCACACACACACACACACACACACACACACACACACACACACACACACACACACACACACACACACACACACACCACACACACACACACACACACACACACACACACACACACACACACACACACACCTATCTATATCTATCTATTTGGCTCTATCTATCTATATATATCTATTTAGCTCTATCTATCTATATCTATCTATTTAGCTCTATCTATCTATATCTATCTATTTAGCTCTATCTAGCTAGATATATCTATATACAGTACAGAGAGAGAGAGAGAGAGAGAGAGAGAGAGAGAGAGAGAGAGAGAGAGAGAGAGAGAGAGAGAGAGAGAGAGAGAGAGAGAGAGAGAGAGTAAAAGGGTCTGGAGTGGCGTGGTAGTGAGGCTGGTGTTTACGCCGCAAAGGAGCCGACGCAACATTTTAAGACAAAGATAAGTAAGATAGTGATGATTCAAGTGAGTCGGAGGTGTGTGTGTTGGTACAGATGGGCAGGAGGCAGCTTGGGGGTGCGAGGTGAAGCATTGTATCATCGCCATTGTTAAGACGGTGCGGTCACTATAAGATGAAGAAATATGTGAGAGTATTCAGATATTTGAAAGAGGAAATGAAGCATACAATATCTGTGTTACAAAGAGTCATGTCACTGTAATATTCTGGGACTTGGTTACTGTACTGACATGACTTATAATGTTACGAAGGAGCAGTTGTGTAGTGATCATGTCTCCGTCGTGACCAGGATCCAGAATTGCAGCGTCAGGGCTCGAATCATTAGCCATTAATTAAGCAGCCCTTCAGTGCTCCCTTGCGCCATCACGTGTCATTATTCACACCGCCAAGCTTAATCCAGACCCAAACATTTCACCGTATTCTGAAAAGTCGAAAGAAAGGTTTTAAAGTTTCGTGGGCTTTATTTACAGTATTCATTTGTCTCATTTCGTGGGGAGACTGAGAAACATAGGCGGTGGCGGCAGCGGCAGGACGCGTCAGACCCACGTTGGGGCGACATCCTTGACGTTCCGTGTCTTTTCATCAGGCTGGTGACACATGGATATTGACAGGTGAGAGGCGTGTCCTTGATTGCATGACCGCGGCGGGGAAATACATCAATAGCAGACGCCGACCTGGATGCGACACAAGCCTTTCCGCGGTCCTGACAGCCTTGGGACTCGTTATATACGTGTTAAGTTGAATAGACCACATCGAGGTGCTGTCAGACTGTAACCTGTGGCGACGGCGGTGCGGCCTGCCATGCGTGTGCCCCAATTTTGTGTCCCAGTTTTATTTTAGTGTGTTTACTAGGGGGGCGTGTGATCCCCTGTGCTAGTTTAGGTTAGTTTGTGTTGGTTCCCGTTAGTTTGTTCACGGGAATGTGTTTGGTGTTGGGTGAATGGTGTGTGTGTTCATGTAGTTTATGAGTCTATGGTAAATTTTGTTTATTTTGGGTATTTTTTGTATCAATATGGCGATGAGGTATTGGGCGCTGTTGCCGCCCGGCTGATGCATTACTCTCATTACTTATACATGAATTCTGTCCACTCTGTTTTATTGATCTCGATTATTTATTATAATTTCTCTTTGAACTTGGCACACACACATTTATACATACGCACGAATGTCCACACACACACACACACACACACACACACACACACACACACACACACACACACACACACCACACACACACACACACACACACACACGCACACACACAACACACACGACACCAACACACACACACACACACACACACACACACACACACACCATACAACGCAACAAACAGAAAATTGAAAAGACAAACACACACAGAGAGAGAGAGAGAGAGAGAGAGAGAGAGAGGAGAGAGAGAGAGAGAGAGAGAGAGAGAGAGAGGGGGAGAGAGAGAGAGAGAGAGAGAGAGAGAGAGAGAGGAGAGACCAACCACACACACACACAGAGACACCAGACACAAGACACACACACACACCACACACACACACCCCGCACACACACACACACACACACACACACACCACACACACACACCCACACACACACCACACACACATGTAAAACAGAACATTATGGTACCTGTTATGCACTATTTCCCCTTCTCTTCTCCCTTCTTTCCCCTCTTCCTTAACACCTATTTCAACCCTCATCTTCTCCTTCCCTCTTCCTCTTTCCCTTGTTCCCTCTCATCGCCCTTCCGAAACGCTCCTTCCTTTCCTACGCAATCACTACTTCCTTCCTCCTTACCTCGCGCACACTTTCCCTTCCTCCTCTCTTTCATCCTCTCCCTCCTTAGCCTTCATCACACCTTCTCTTCCTTTTCATTTTATATTTTCCATCATTTCCTCTCCTTTTTTTTTCTATAATCACCAGAACTCTTTCCTCTCCTCCGCTCGTCCATCCTTCCTCCGTCCTTCCTTCTCCATCTTCCACTTTCCGGCTCATTCCTCCTCGCCTTCGTCTCCACCTCCACTTCTCTTGCACTACGTCCTATATATTTTCACTTAATTTCAAATGGTAATTCTATGTAAATAAATTGTTTGGCGGCTGCATTTCTGGAGTGCAAGAATTTATTATCGGGAATTTATGATAGTTGGGAATCTACATGGACGAGTAACCACGCGATTAAAAATGGGTTCGATCTCTTCAGTTTGCTAAAAAAAAAAATGAGGTGAGTCAGCGAGGCAATCAGAGCATCGATCAGAAGGTCGTGGCAGGTAATCTGTCGGGCAGGGCAGGGGAAGGGGAAGGGGGTGAAGGGGAAGGGGAAGGGGAGTGGAGGGGAAGGGGAAGGGGGTGAAGGGGAAGGGGGAGGGCAGGGGAAGGGAAGGGCAGGGAGAGGGGCGAGGGTAGGGGTAGGGGAAGGGCATGGGAAGAGAAGGAGGGTGAAGAAGGGCAGGGGAAGAGAAGGTCAAGGGCAGAGGTAAGGGAAGGGCAGGGGAAGGGAAAGGGAAGGGAAGGGGCAGGGGGAGGGCAGGGGAAGGGCAGGGGAAGGGCAGGAGGGAGAGGAAGTACAAAGATCCGTCATGGACACGTTGGATTTTAGTCATTATAGTAAGATGGAAAACTGTGGATATATATTTTGACTATAATTTACTTGAACTCTCTTGTCACTGTTGCATCATAGCTAACTTTTTTTTTTTTTTTTTTTTTTTTTTTTTTTTTTTTTTTTTTTTTTTTTTTTTTTTTTTATTGGACGGATTGGTGGATCATGTCGATGCGTAGTTTCTTGTAATGTATAAGTGTTACATTTCTTAACTTATTTTCAGCTGCAGATTTATTGAATTATGTAGAGAGAGGCTTACAAATCCTTTCATGTTCACCCCCTATAAAAAGTATTCTGGGTGAAATTTTGTCGGTTCTGGAGTTTTGTTGATGTGTGTAAATGTTTATACAATTTATTTCGTTATGCTCGGGATCTGTTGGGAGGTGTGTGGCGCTGTCCGTGTTTGAATACTGGAACAAAATATTCAATGAGTGTATTTGCCATTGCGTGTAATTTACTATTTTTACGGTTTGTACTTTTCTTGCGTTACGTTTTTTTTTTACTTTCTACGTTTTTTTAACCTTTTTTACGTTTCCTTTTTTTTTCCTTTTGTTCGTTAATTGTGTTTTTGTTGTTAATTGTGTTTTTGTTCGTTAATTGTGTTTGTGTTCGTTAATTAATTGTGTTTTTGTTTGTTAATTGTGTTTTTGTTTGTTAATTGGGTTTTTGTTCGTTAATTGTGTTTTGTTTGTTAATTGTGTTTTTGTTCGTTAATTGTGTTTTTGTTTGTTAATTGTGTTTTTGTTCGTTAATTGTGTTTTTGTTTGTTAATTGTGTTTTTGTTCGTTAATTGTGTTTTTGTTCGTTAATTGTGTTTTTGTTTGTTAATTGTGTTTTTGTTCGTTAATTGTGTTTTTGTTCGTTAATTGTGTTTTTGTTCGTTAATTGTGTTTTGTTCGTTAATTGTGTTTTTGTTCGTTAATTGTGTTTTGTTCGTAATTGTTTATGTTTTTAATCGTGTTTTTGTTTAATGGTTTTGTCGTTAATTGTGTTTTTGTTCGTTAATTGTGTTTTTGTTCGTTAATTGTGTTTTTGTTTGTTAATTGTGTTTTTGTTCGTTAATTGTGTTTTTGTTCGTTAATTGTGTTTTTGTTCGTTAATTGTGTTTGTGTTCGTTAATTGTGTTTGTGTTTGTTAATTGTGTTTTTGTTCGTTAATTGTGTTTTTGTTCGTTAATTTTTTTTTTGTTCGTTAATTGTGTTTTTGTTGTTAATTGTGTGGTGACCATCATCCATAGCAAAAGGTTCTATATTATTTATGAGGACTCTCTTTCTTCTTACATCATAATAACGTTACAATTATTTACGATTCGTTATATCAGTCTGCAATATATACTTCAAGATTTCTCTTACAATGACTTACTAATTTCTATATTTGGCTACAAAGTCCTTCAAAATCAATGTTATCGTTCTGATCTTACGTCAATCTATACTTAACCCTATGAGACCCAGAACGTAATTTCTCTTGTAATTTGGGTATTATTAGACGATTTTTAATGATTACAAGCAATATTTTATAGATATGACCTGTTTACAAGCAATATTTATAGATATGACCTGTTTACAAGCAATATTTTATAGATATGACCTGTTTACAAGCAATATTTTATAGATATGACCTGTTTACAAGCAATATTTTATAGATATGACCTGTTTACAAGCAATATTTTATAGATATGACCTGTTTACAAGCAATATTTTATAGATATGACCTGTTTACAAGCAATATTTTATAAATATGACCTGTTTACAAGCAATATTTTATAGATATGACCTGTTTACAAGCAATATTTTATAGATATGACCTGTTTACAGTGTTTAGTGTCCTTGTCGACTAACTAATTGGGTATATTAAGTTACTTTTCGTTGTTCTATGGCTAACAACAGATGATTTTATATAGCAAAGGAAAGATCTGGGCGTGAAGGGGTTAACAGACTACATGCATTTACAAAGGGAGAAAAACGATAAAGTGAAGATGAAAAGAGGAAGAGAAAACACACCGGAATTGGAAAGGAAGGAAGGAAATATTAAAGGGTAGGCAGGCAGAGGAAAGGGAGTGAAGCATGGAGGTAGTATGGGTGGAGACGCCCTGAGCCGCGCGGTCTGTGTTGTCTGGTGAAGCCACCGCTCTCCCCCGTCCGCCATACTGCTGTGAGCAATGTCATAACTGGGTGACTGAGATACCTACTCTTTCTTTTCACTTTTTACACTGTTTGCACTTAGAATGGACCGACGTTACTCCCAGGAATCTCAAAATACTTCCATGGGATGATTTATGTCTTCTTGGCAGTAGAGTTGTGGGCTCCCGTAACCCACAGCAATATATGGCCGACTTGGCTTCAACCCGCGCGGCTCAGGGCGTCTCCACCCATACTACCTCCATGGAGTGAAGGGATACGGGGAGGCATACAAACACGAGGTAGAGGTAGGGAGGCGAGAACAGAGAAGTAAATGAGAGGAAGGAGGGGAGAGAAGAGAGACATGGAGGGAAAAGACAGGGGGATGCGGTGAAGACAGGGTGAGATTAATGATTCCTGGAACTGTTGTGCAGCTTTTGATCAGATTTAGCATATTATTTCATCAGCAGTTTTTGAATTTTAAAGGGAATGGAAAATATATGTATCTGTTGAGGCAGTGATGAAATAGAAGAAAGAGGAGGAGGGGGGGGAAAGGAGGAGGAGGAGGGGAGGAGGAGGAGGAGGAGGAGGAGGAGGAGGAGGAGGAGGAGGAGGAGGAGGAGGAGGAAAGGAGGAGGAGGAGGAGGAGGAGGAGGAAGAGGAGGAGGAGGAAAGGAGGAGGAGGGAAAAGGAGGAGGAGGAGGAGGAGGAGGAGGATTAATTCAACACCAACAAAAAAACACCAAAAGATACAATGTTGAAATCAGAAAATAAGTGAGTGAAGTTACAGTGGAAGAGGGGGAGGAAGAGGAGGAGGAAGAGAAGGACATGAAGGAAGAAGAGGAGGAGGAGAGAGACAAAGGGAAATACTAACAGGAAAAGGAGGGAATGTTAACCACAATAATAATAAAATCAAGAGATGCGACGCGTACAAACCCGACAAAAAGGAATGAAAGACTGACATTCGTGGGCGAGTTTTCCCCCCATGTATTACTATCGCTACTGTATATACACACAAACAACACACACACACACACACACACACACACACACACACACACACACACACACTGGAGTAAAGAGTCAACAGGCCGCCGGTATCCTATTCTCCCTGCAGCCTTTATACCCGCGCTCCTCCATCCCTCCCGTGACACGTGACCGGCCTGGCAGCAAGCAAGCTCAGGTAAATCCGATCGGCGTTTTGAGTTACGAGGAAAGGAAAAAAAGTGTTAATCGTCCGCGGTGATCTGAAACGACTCTAAAAAATGCACCAGTGGATCGCGGCCGTAAAAAGGATCACTGGTTGTCGACACTCCCGGTTTTGGATCCTCGTGAATATGTGTGTGTTCATGGGGCGGCCTGGTGTTGCTACTGGTGGAGGATGGGGGATGGGGGGAGGTGGGCAACAGTACAGGTGTTGTGGGTGAAGCTTTTGTGGAGCTAGGCTGAGAGGAGGATTGTGGGAAGGTGTGTCAACGCCTTCTAATAGAGAGGTATAATCTCTATTAGAAGGCGTTGGGTGTGTGCGGTGGTGGGGCAAGGCCGCTGGAGGGAGGGAAGGAGTGAAGCCTGGTCGAGGTAGGGATGGTGTGGGTGTGTTGAAGTGAAGACGTGAGGGTCATGAGGTGAGGAGGTGGGCATGAAGACGTGGGCATGAAGACGTGGGCATGAAGACGTGGGCATGAAGACGTGGGCATGAAGACGTGGCATGAAGACGTGGCATAAGCGTGCATGAAGACGGTATGAAGACGTGCATGAAGGCGTGGCATGAGCGTGTGGCAGAGCGTGGGGCATGAGGACGTGGCATGAAGGACGTGGGCATGAAGACGTGGGCATGAAGACGTGGGCATGAAGACGTGGGCATGAAGACGTGGGCATGAAGACGTGGGCATGAAGACGTGGGCATGAAGACGTGGGCATGAAGACGTGGGCATGAAGACGTGGGCATGAAGACGTGGGTCGGGGGTCGAGGACTACAAGGTGATACACACGTGGCAGAGAGCAAGGGTACCTGCACCCTGCCCAGCCTGACCTATGGACTGTATATGTGACTGATTATTTGACGTGTCAGTTTGTCTCGTATTAGCACACACCACGGTCATGTAACAGACTACTGGCTACTACGTTGGTTGCTACGGTCCTGCAGCCGATTATGGTCCTGCAATAAACTTGTAAGCCGTGACCATTAAACTTGTGGATTCTTGTGTCACCTGAGCAGAAAGACGTAAGTTCTGATGTTCTATGAATTACACGAAACGAAACTGAAGTCAATTGGCAAAGGCTGTTGATACGACCAAAGGCAAAGGTAGCTTTTTATCTGCATTGGCGTCGTGGATATAATACGACACCACGTGGTGGGCCTCGCCTTGGGCTTCAAGAGCATTAACCCATTGAAACCCATAACGTAATTTCCATTGTAATTTGACTACCATTAGATGATTTTTAGTGAATTTAAGCAATATTGCATAGATATGACCTGTTTAGTATCCTTGTCGACTAACTAATTTGGTATATTCAGTTACTTTTCGTAATTTTATGGCTTGACAATATACAGTTTTTTATGGCAAAGGAAATATCTGGGCGTGAAGGGGTTACGGAAAAGGTGTCAGAATCAGCTTCCGCAGCAGGAGGACGCCAGTCTGCCAAGGCCTCGCTCACAACAATATAAGGGGAACTTTTTTTTTTACTTATAGGCTTATAGCGTTTGTAGGCTATTTTCTCTCAATGAGGGCTTCCATGCTCAGCCCTGTGAGTTCATTTTGATGGTTATGATGTTGGCCGTCGTCCATGTTGGATTATTGTTGGTGCGGTGAAGGCAGGCAGCATTTTTATAGTGACGCCTGTAGAGGCTGATGCCACCCCGGTATTCTCCGATGCACTCGCCGTCGAAGGTAGGGTTGATGGATAACATATGGGTAGAGTTCGGCCATTCGACGATGGAGGAAAGAATTGCATCCGGCGAGACGCGAACTTTGGACGCCGAGCTCACCACTTTGAGGCGCTAACCACCCGGCCAAGACACTGCCGCTGCTTCGCCACCAGTAATCACCGAGCGTGACCCGTGACGACCTGCGCCAAACTTTCGAGTGCCGATGTGATGATAGGAATTTTGACGCAACTGATGACCTGAGAACTTTGGGTCATTTGAGGGAACGAACATTTCGACAAGTAGTAATCGCCTCGCTGCTGGTGATCAAGCCGCCTATGTGAACAAAATTGCTAATAATTATCCTTTTATGAAGAAGGGAACTGATGATGAAGCTCTGTCATGGTGAAGGAATATTTACTGCCGCATTGTACCTCGTTATTATTTGTAAACACACACACACACACACACACACACACACACACACACACACACACACACACACACACACACACACACACACACACACACACACACACACACACACACACACACACACACACACACACACACACACACACACACACACACACACACACACACACACACACACACACACACACACACACACACACACACACACACACACGGAGTACCCACGGAGTAGGGTACTCCGTGGTGTAAGGGAAGCACACTCGGTTCACAACCGAGAAGTCCCGGGTTCGATCCCCGGGCGGAGCGGAAACAGATGGGTTGTTTCCTTAAAACCCGAGCCCCTGTCCACCCAGCAGTGAATGGGTACCGGGTGTTAGCCGGGGTTTGTGACCTGCTCTCCGGGGTGCTGGCTTCGGCCAACACAAAGCACTAAGGATGAATGATAAAAATGTTGATATGGAGACGGGCCCACACGAGCATTGCTCTGGCCCTGTAAAATACAACTAGATGAACACACACACACACACACACACACACACACACACACACACACACACACACACACACACACACACACACACACACACACACACACACACACACACACACACACACACACACACACACACACACACACACACACACACACACAGATAGGAGAGATAGGAGGAGCAACATCACCACGAACAGCACCACCACCGCCACTACTACCTCCTCTTTCTCTTCTTCCTATTTACAAGGTGGGGAGGAGCCTTCGCCTTGACTCCTTACGTCTCTCACTCCAGATTGGAAAGTACAGTTATCATAAACAGCCTCGCAAGGACCAACAGTTCTAGCACTGTTTGTTCTTCCTTTGTTTTCCTTTTTGTTTGTGTTCCTGCTCCACTTACTCACCCGGGCAACGAGGGGTGGCTGGGGCAGCGAGGACCCGCCGCAGGGCTCGGCGAGGCAGCACACACAAGCAGCCGTGACGGGGCGACAGCCGTTACCAGGACAACCGTTTAGGTGACCTCCTCCTCCTCCTCCTCCTCCTTTTTTATCTAGCCTTGTCTTTTTTCCTCTTTTCTTCGTATTGTTATTACACATTATTTTTTTTCCCTTTCTTCCTCCTTCTGCCAAATCTCGAACATCTTTTCTGGTCCTTGTCGTATTGTCCTCGCCGGCCTCCTTTCTCTTCCTCTCCTCTTTTTCTTTCTCTTCCTCATAGGTAAAGGTAAAGATGGGGGCATGCGCTCTGCTGCACGTGGCCTCGGTGCTCATCTCCGTCGCATTAGCCCTTGAGCCTGCTGTGGTGGATTAGAACCCGTCAACCTAGGACACAGGGCTAGTGTGACATCCGGGTTACCACAGTTACCTTCCTCAGGTTTCCCCAGGTACCTATTTATCGGCCATCTCCGAAAGGGAGGATGAACAGCTGTTTGGGCTGGCCGCCGACTTGCTCTAGCCCGGATTCGAACCATGGCCCGCAGATTACTACCTAGGCGCGCTAGCCACTACACCACGGAGGCGACGTGGGGTGGTCCTCCTCATAGAGCTGACCTAATAGTTATTTTATAATGTTCAAAGGATGTACAACTGTCAATCCGGGTGATCTCCGCTGCCCGTTCAAGCACCACTCGCAACAACGGCTTCAAAATAATTGGTAAGCTTTTTGTAACAAATGATGTCAAGTAGACTACTTTTTTCCATGACTCGAGTAGAGAGTACGAGAGGATTGCCCTCAAACGTTGTCCGCTCAGTCAGGATTAAAACTTTCAGGAATCGCCTTGATGAATACTAAGAATTTTAACCACGGTTGGCATTATTTGTTTCGGAATATTTTATTCTTTGCTTTGTAATCCTTTGTAGTCTTCCTCCTCCTCCTCCTCCTCCTCCTCCTCCTCCTCCTCCTCCTCCTCCTCCTCCTCCTCCTCCTCCTCCTCCTCCTCCTCCTCCTCCTCCTCCTCCTCCTCCTCCTCCTCCTCCTCCTCCTCTTCTTCAACACCTTCCTTCTGTCTCTTCTAGTGTACGCCACACACTCCACTTTTCATTATTGTTCCCTGCTATTATTTTCCGTTATGGTGCTCATATGGTATTGTTATGGTGCTCTCTCTCTCTCTCTCTCTCTCTCTCTCTCTCTTTTCTCTCTCTCTCTCTCCTCTCTCTTCTCTCTGCCCGTCAGAGTGGCAAGGTTGGTAGAGACGTGAGTTCGCAATGTGCAGCGTCCCTGTGCATTCGGTCAGCGGTTCGAGGCCGCCTAGTTCGTGCTGACGTGGCGACGCTTTGTATAGTCAATAACCTTGTAGTTGGTACTTGCAAAGTGTCTAGATAGGATAAAAATCTTCTCCTCTCCCCTCTTCTCTCCTCTCTCTCTCTCTCTCTCTCTCTCTCTCCTCTCTCTCTCTCTCTCTCCTCTCTCTCTCTTCTCTCTCTCTCTCCTCCTCTCTTCTCTCTCTTCTTCTCTCTCTCTCTCTCTCTCTCTCTCTCTCTCTCTCATCTCCTCTCTCTCTCTCTCTCTCTCTCTCTCCTCTCTCTCTCTCTCCTTCTCCTCTCTCTCTCTCTCTCTCTCTCTCTCTCTCTCTCTCTCCTCTCTCTCTCTCTCCTCTCTCTCTCTCTCTCTCTCTCTCTCTCTCTCTCTCTCTCTCTCCTCTCTTCTCTCTCTCTCTCTCTCTCTCTCTTCTCTCTTCTCTCTCTCCTCTCTTCTCTCTCCCTCTCTCTCTCTCTCTCCTTCTTCTCTCTCTCTCCTCCTCTCTCTCTCTCTCTCTCTCTCTCTCTCTCTCTCTCCTCTCTCTCTCTCTCTCTCTCTCTCTCTCTCTTCTCTCTCTCTCTCTCTCTCTCTCTCTCTCTCTCTCTCTCTCTCTCTTCTCCTCTCTTCTCTCTCTCTCTCTCTCTCTCTCTCTCTCTCTCTCTCTCTCTCTCTCTCTCTCTCTCTCTTCTCTCTCTCTCTCTCTCTCTCTCTCTCTCTCTCTCTCTCTCTCTCTCCTCTCTCTCTCTCTCTCTCCTCTCTCTCTCTCTCTCTCTCTCTCTCTCTCTCCTCCTCCACACACACACAATCGGTGACGTGATTAGCGCCAAAACTCCCTGATCCAGACGCGCTGATCACTTCCAAGATAAATTATTCATGAGTTCCTTTGGAATATCGTTATCACAACAGCGCATCCTCCTCTGTGCTTACGAACTGCGTGCTCTTGACAGCAAATGAGCACCGTCTGATCTCGTCAAAGTCTGCAAGATTAAACAAACAAAGTCAATGAATACCTACACTTTCAACTTCAGAACCGTGGATGAAGATGACAGACTTCAAGATTTAATGACATAACTTAAAAATGAAGGCATGTCGTTGGACTCACTTGAGGTTCATTGTAAAAGAAGAAAAAATAACGACTTTCAATATAGGAATTTCTTTCGCTATGCATATTGGTGAGTCACGAAGAGGTTTAGTGAGGAGATCTCTGTATGGTTTCCTACAATCTAGCTCGACGACCGAACAAGTGAGGTGACACAACACAAAACACATTTATGCTTTTCCTTTTCATGGTATGGATCCTAAATCTCGTTGCTTTATCCCCTTCACGCCC
>JACEEZ010017474.1:7500-32500 GCA_016584305.1 Chionoecetes opilio | reverse complement strand
TGCTGACTTTTTTTTTTTTTTACTTTTTGTGGAGTGAAGGACGCGGATGATGTTTATTCAGAGTGGTTTGTATACTGCGCTCTTTTGTCTGGCTTGTTTGTTTGTTTGTTTGTTTGTTGTGACTGTTTGTTGACTTTGTTGCTGCTACTCTTTCCTTTCTGTTTCAGTCTGGTTTACTTATTGCGTTGGTTGACTGGTTGGCTGGTTGTTGTTGTTGTTGTTGTTATAGTTGTTGTTACTGATGGTGGTGGTGGTGGTGGTTATTGTGGCTTCTATTTTAATGTTGATACAGTTTTCGTACAAACTTCTAGATGGGATAAAAAAAATGATAGAAGAAAAACACCACAGTGAAGGAAAACAAATGTTACCATGCAAAGCAACTCAATAAAAAAGAAAAACACAAAATGGTACCTTTACCCATGCACTCACCCATGCACTCACCCGTCCCTCCCTCACCCATGCACTCACCCGTCCCTCCCTCACCCATGCACTCACCCGTCCCTCCCTCACCCATGCACTCACCCGTCCCTCCCTCACCCATGCACTCACCCGTCCCTCACCCATGCACTCACCCGTCCCTCACCCATTGTGCCTTTTATTCTTTTATTTCTGTGTATTGTATTATCTGACACTTCAATTTCTGTCTTTTTTCACTTTATCTGTATTCGGTATGTGTAGACGTACTATAATGCATATATTTTTTTATGTATATATATATATATATATATATATATTGTTTCTAGTTATTCATATCGTTATATATACATATATTATCATTATCATTGTTGTTTTGATCATTATCATTATTATTGTTTATATTGGTATCATTATCATTACTTTTGTCTTAATTGTTTGTATCATTTAATAATTTGTATTATTATCATTATTATTATCATATCTTTTACTATTTATTTATAATTTAGCCTTTTTTTTAACATGGTAAGGGACCAGCCAAGGGTAAAAAACAAAAAATAACAAAGAGCCCGCTAGATGCCAGACCCTATCAAACAGAAATTAAAAGATTTACGAGAAGGGCGTAGGTTAATTTAGTGTTGGAGGTGTCTTGTCACTCCTCTCTTGAATAATTTCATAGGAAGAAATATTTCATAAGTCGTAGGAAAGTAGAACGATAGAAACAGGAGAAGTATATATTTTTATTATTATTGTAGTATATTATCTTTATTTTTCTTATTATTATTATTGTTATTACTATTATCATTATTACTATTATTATTGTTGTAATTATTATTATCTTTATTATTATCATTATTATTATTATCTTTATTATTATTATTATTATTGCTACCGTAGATAACAGTAAAGTCGCCAGGACAACTTTTTTTTCTGTTTACAGACGTGGGTGGCGTTCTACATCCATGATTTCAGGAAAGTTAGAAAAGGCTATCTGGAGACTCTGTGTCCTTTTGTGTCATCATCTGTGTCATATTATGGCTATAAATGAACAAATGACAAAAATATCTACAAAGTGGCTACCAACAAAAAAGTCGCCATCTAGTACAGTGGAAGACAAAGAAGTTGGCGGTGTCTTGCATCCGTCATGCTCCTTGACACATTTCGTTTAATTTCCTCCCGGCGCTTCTTATGGGAATGATTGAAAAAAAAAGTTGTCTGGCAACTCACTCACGGCCTTGACTTCCTGCTTGCAGTTTTTCAAATCATTAGTCATCAATCGTCAGTGACCAGGACATATTGCATCTTATCGTCACTCCCGGCTTGATTCCCCAAAATGTCACCAAAACATTTCGGGAAAGTGTTTTCGCTCAGTTGGATATGGGGTCTGAGCCACAGTTGACTGCAGACCAGATCACCCGTATTCACAGCATATATAAGATCGGTTTTAGTTCAAAAGAAAATGTGAGGGAGACTGTGTTACTCAACTAAAGGTTGAGCGGTGGGTTAAAAAATCACGAGACTCGCCAACAGTTGAAAGTCTAACGCACTTTTCTTGTCCTGGACGCAAGAAAAAAGTTTCAAAGAAAACTTTGAATATCATCAAGAGACAGCTAGTGAAATCTCTTACCAAAACAGCAAGATAATTTAAGTCAATAAACCCACAGTTACTGGGTACAGTGTGTGTAAGGAGCGTGTCTCGTTACATCCGTAAAGTCTCGCAATTTTTTTACCCACCGCTCAACCTTTCGTTGAGTTACACAGTATCCCTCACAATTTCTTTTGAACTAAAATCGATCTTATATATGCTGTGAATACGGGTGATCTGGTCTGCAGTCAACTGTGGCTCAGGCCCCATATTCAACTGAGCGAAAACACTTTCCCAAAATGTTTTGGTGACGTTTTGGGGAATCAAGCCGGGAGTGACGATAAGATGCAATATGTCCTGGTCACTGACGATTGATGACTAATGATTTGAAAAACTGCAAGCAGGAAGTCAAGGCCGTGAGTGAGTTGCCAGACAACTTTTTTTTTCAATCATTCCTCATAGGAAGCGCCGGGAGGGAATTAAACGAGATTTGTTAAGTATGCAAGACACCGCCAACTTCTTTGTCTTTCACGTGTACATACATACATAGTGTTTATTTACTGAGTGTCCTCCCGCAGCCGTCGTCGCCCGAAAAAAAAACGAGTAGTAAAATTTGAAACCGTCTATACTCGCAGATACAAAGCATAAAACAACGCTGAAACAGAGTAGATTATACAGTCATGATATAAACTACTGTGTATCATCTTCAGTGGCACATAAGAATCAGTAGTAATGCTATAATTCGTAATATATGGCACCTGACGACATGATTGCAGGTGGCGACTTTCTGTTATCTACGGTAGTAGTAACAGTCATAGTTGAAGTGGTATTAATAGATGTTATTGTGTTTATTGCTGTTGTTAATGTTTCTGGTATTTGTTTTGAAATTTATGTCTCTCCTTAGCGTCATATAAGGCGAGGGCGGGAGAGGAAAGATACGCCTAAACTTTCTAACAAAAACTGGGTTCCTCTGAAGTAACGAGTAGACGAAAAAATGGATGTTCCTTGAAAAAGTAAATGTTCTGTCGAGTAAAAAGAATCATGGAAGACTGACATTTCCTTTGACTGAAAGGAAGAGTGTTTTTCCTCTTTGATAAAAAGATGTGAGGAACACTTGGGCTTCTCGTGCAGGGGGGAGCGTGGGGAGTGAGGGGAGAGGAGGAGGACGTGGCTTCACAGAGGGCTGAGTGACCGGAGTGAGGGGAGGAGCATGTCTGTCCTCCCGCGGGAGATAACCTTAGATAGCCAACCTTTTTACTCCGGAAGTTGTGGCGGAGAGCAAAATTTCTTCATATCCTTCAAAATTCCTTGCACCAAAAGTAAATAATATCCGTCATATCACTTGGTAAATCTCCCTTGCACTTTTCTCACACACCATTTATCAATACATCACAGCGTAGGAGTGTGGTAAATGCCCGGCCATTCCCGTGCATGTATAGACTAGCAATGTTCCGTATAGTCACTTGTAGGTCGGCTGGAGAGAGTCAACATAAGCAGGAGTGGGAGGGAGAGGGGAAGGGGGGGGGAAGGGGAGGCACCCAAGACTACATGATATTCACTGGAGGTGTGTGAGAGTCTGTAACTAATGGACGCTCCGAGCCTGCATAACGAAATTTGTAAGGTGAGTGAGACGGTCTGTTGATGGGGGGGAGGCGGGGGGGGGACAGGTAAGCCGCCTCAACACCTGCTATACACACGCTATCCACAGACCTCTAATGACACACTCCCGCACATGTGTTTACCTTAATGTCCCTGAGCAGCTTGTTAACTATGCAAATGAGGGTCGTTGATGACATCCCTGTGGAGTGCTGGGGCGTAGGCAGCCTCACGCCCACCTCTGCCTCACGCCCACCTGTCTGCCTCACGCCCGCCTCTGCCTCACGCCCGCCTCTGTCTCACGCCCGCATCTGCCTCACGCCCACCTGTCTGCCTCACGCCCACCTCTGCCTCACGCCCACCTCTGCCTCACGCCCACCTGTCTGCCTCACGCCCGCCTCTGCCTCACGCCCGCCTCTGTTTCACGCCCGCATCTGCCTCACGCCCACCTGTCTGCCTCATGCCCGCCTCTGCCTCACGCCCACCTGTCTGCCTCACGCCCGCCTCTGCCTCACGCTCACGCCCGCCTGTCTGTCTCACGCCCACCTCTGCCTCACGCCCACCTGTCTGCCTCACGCCCGCCTCTGCCTCACGCCCGCCTGTCTGCCTCACGCCCGCATCTGCCTCACGCCACCTCTCTGCCTCACGCCCGCCTCTGCCTCACGCCCGCCTGTCTGTCTCACGCCCACCTCTGCCTCACGCCCACCTGTCTGCCTCACGCCCGCCTCTGCCTCACGCCCACCTGTCTGTCTCACGCCCACCTCTGCCTCACGCCCACCTGTCTGCCTCACGCCCGCCTCTGCCTCACGCCCGCCTGTCTGCCTCACGCCCGCATCTGCCTCACGCCCACCTGTCTGCCTCACGCCCGCCTCTGCCTCACGCCCGCCTGTCTGCCTCACGCCACCTCTGCCTCACGCCCACCTGTCTACCTCACGCCCGCCTCTGCCTCACGCCCACCTGTCTGCCTCACGCCCGCCTCTGCCTCACGCCCGCCTGTCTGTCTCACGCCCACCTCTGCCTCACGCCCACCTGTCTGTCTCACGCCCACCTCTGCCTCACGCCCACCTGTCTGCCTCACGCCCGCCTCTGCCTCACGCCCGCCTGTCTGTTTCACGCCCCCTCTGCCTCACGCCCACCTGTCTGCCTCACGCCCGCCTCTGCCTCACGCCCGCCTGTCTGCCTCACGCCCGCCTCTGCCTCACGCCCACCTGTCTGCCTCACGCCCGCCTCTGCCTCACGCCCGCCTGTCTGTCTCACGCCCACCTCTGCCTCACGCCCGCCTGTCTGCCTCACGCCCGCCTCTGCCTCACGCCCACCTGTCTGCCTCACGCCCGCCTCTGCCTCACGCCCGCCTGTCTGCCTCACGCCCGCATCTGCCTCACGCCCACCTCTCTGCCTCACGCCCTCACCCAGGTTCCTCCACGCCCCGCCACGCCCGCCCTGGCACCGGAACAACACCTATCTTCATTACAACACCTTGCATTAGTGGCGGCAACGAGATCCACGCCTATGATAATGACGCGGCCTTCCTTCACTCCCAAACAGTAACAAGGACACTGAAGGTATTAATCAACTAACAAGCTCAATAACAAATACAATTATATCCCAGTAAGAACACAAAGGGCTGAAAAACATTTACCACCGCACCTTTCAAACAGAGTAACGAGGACTGTCACAACAACACAAAAATATCAACACGTCATTAAAAAAACACAAAGGAAAAAACACACAATTATAACAACAACACCTATGACAAAACACTATTTACACCCAACAACACAACATCCTACAACATCAACATTAACAAGTAAACAACACCACGCACTCATTCGGTCAGGCACTAGCAACCCTCCACAGAGCCGCTGACACCCACTGGTAACAACATCTGACAGCTGCTCTCCGTGTGGGTCAAGTGGGCTCCTCAAACAGCTGTGTTGGTGCATCTCAGGTAGACTAGCCCCGGATTATACAGGTGTGCCGAACATGTGTGGAGATGTGCGGCGATTATACATTCCTGCTTGAGAGAATGTGTGAGATTATGTGAGGGAAGGATATTGTTAGGTTGGGTTAAGAGAAGAAAAAGGGATATAAGGACGTGAGATGACATACAGAGAGAAGATGGAGATAAGAGAAAATAAAGGAAAAAAATACGATGATCAAAGGTACAAGCATGAATGAGGTGAAAGAAGGAAAGAAAGAAGTGAAGAGAGTGTGGGAAGAGAGTATCCAGATAGTTAGAGAGATAACGAAAGCAAAGGCAAGTCTGGCAAACTGGAAGAAAGAAAATCCAGACAAACTTGAGGAAAAGGGAGATAAAGCATAGACGCAAAGAGGTAATGGAGTGAGAGGAGAGGAGGAGCGATGCCGGACGGTGCGACTAATGAGAGTATTTCCTAAAACTGGCTACCCGAAGGAGCACAGAGAGAGGGGACGAGGAGCACAGACAGAGGGGACGAGGAGTACGAACCTGCCCAGCTAAAGGTCCGCCATTTCTGTCCTAATTTCAACCAAAATTTCAGGAAAGGTTAAGGTCATCCCTGGGATGGTTTTAAACTATATTCAGCCAGGTTTATTCAATTTCTTCATTAGTTGAAAGAAAAGTTAGGGTAATTAGGTAACAAACACACACACACACACACACACACACACACACACACACACACACACACACACACACACACACACACACACACACACACACACACACACACACACACACACGATGCAAGATGTCTGCCTTCCACTCCTGCTTGACTTCGGTGCCTATTTTCGACTGCGAGGGAAGACGCCACAACGCGAAGGTGAAGGTGGCGACGGCAGCGACGCCTCCGGTGAAGGTGGCGACGGCGGCGACGCCTCCGGTGAAGGTGGCGACCACTAATACAGGAACGCACGCCATTAATCCTTTGGCTGCAGCCTAGCAGAGTACGGCTAAGCTACATAGCTGGCCAATCCTGCTAACGTTAAAAGCGCCTGGTCAAAGTTTTATGTATAATTTTCTGGCTATCATATATCTTTTTGGTTTGCTTCTTTTAATCAAACAAAAATATTACCACCTTACCTACCTAAGCCAGACTACTAAAAAGTCCTATTAAGTCGAACTAGAAGCAGTAATGGATATGATTTGAAAGGATAATGGTAGCTATGGCTCATCAGAAAGGCCTGCTCAAGCTTTATCTTTACTCTATCCTAGAAATTTTCTGTAAACCTCATAGTTTTCGAGTTATTTAAGAAAATGTGATTTTTTACTGAAAATCTAAGGTGTACCCCTTTTTTGAGATACTTCTTATATGAATAGGTAAAACACCTCAAGCTTAACCTTTGTTTGTTGTTACCCTATTAATGTTTCCTCTAGGACTAATAATTTCATTGGCAAAACAAAAAAATTAACACGTAACCTAACTTAACCTCACCAAACCTATATATAAGATCCAGGTATTTTCACATAATGTATTAAAGTATCTTTTAGGAGATTATTAGGGGTATATTATTGTACCCCTATTAAGGGTATATGATATCCTACCCCTCTAATTATAGAGGCAGAGGGGACAAAGAGCACAGACAGAGGGGACGAGGAGCACAGACAGAGGGGACGAGGAGCACAGACAGAGGGGACGAGGAGCACAGACAGAGGGGACGAGGAGCACAGACAGAGGGGACGAGGAGCACAGACAGAGGGGACGAGGAGCACAGACAGAGGGGACGAGGAGCACAGACAGAGGGGACGAGGAGCACAGACAGAGGGGACGAGGAGCACAGACAGAGGGGACGAGGAGCACAGACAGAGGGGACGAGGAGCACAGACAGAGGGGACGAGGAGCACAGACAGAGGGGACGAGGAGCACAGACAGAGGGGACGAGGAGAACAGACAGAGGGACGAGGAACACAGACAGAGGGGACGAGGAACACAGACAGAGGGGACGAGGAGCACAGACAGAGGGGACGAGGAGCACAGACAGAGGGGACAAGGAGTACAGGCAGAGGGGACGAGAGGGGACAGCGCGCCATTAGTGTGGTCGTCGGACGCTCCCGGAAAGCAAACAAAAAGACAAAACTTCCGCAAGAAATGTGATGAATGTGGGTGAGATTGATTTTTGATAATGAGAGGCCGGATAGTAGAGAGGGAGGGAGGGAGGGAGGGAGGGAGGGTGGGGGAGGCAAAAGTGAGGGAGGGGGAAAAAAGGAGGGGTGTTTTTATCCGAGGTTCCTGGAGGATGCTTTGTGATGGGCAGACCATGTGGATAATTTAGACTGCACACACACACACACACAGACACACACACACACACACACACACACACACACACACACACACACACACACACACACACACAGACACAGACACAGACACAGACACAGACACAGACACACACACACACACACACACACACACACACACACACACACACACACACACACACACACACACACACACACACACACACACACACACACACACACACACACACACACACACACACACACACACACACAGTTACATCCACCGATATCTTCAGCTCCTTTCTCTCACTCACTCACTCACTCTCATTCAGTACAAACTTCTATTCTCCAGTTATCCTTGCCTCTCACCACAGCTCTTCACTAACACACCACAGCACCACTCTCAACACTCACCACAGCCTTCCCTCACCACGTCCCGGCACACTCCCGCACACCACAGAGTGCCAGGAATTCAAGGGGGAGTGAAGAGTCATGGAGTGGGGCGCAAGGCCCTGCCTGTAAGCCCGTGAGCCGCGGCGGTGCCTGGCTCAGGGCGTGATGCATTACGGGTTGTACCCTGCACTGCCTCTTCGTTAAGCCTTTGGATCATCCGGCAACGAGTCCGGTGTAGCTGTGGTTATAGTGGGTGTCGAAATAGCGGTGCTGCGGTGGCAAGATGTGGCCTGGGAATAACGACCCAATGCTAAATATTGGTGGCGAGCGTGTATCGAGGCCTGGCTGTGGCGCAGTGGCGGCACCTGTGGGCCAGCCGGTGCTGCGTCACCCTAATATCACTCGTCATAATGGCACGCGAGGAATAATTAAAAGTTTTGCCATGTTTATGACCTCCAACATGGCGCCGTTAAGTGAGAAAGTGTTGGGACGGCAAGGGGCCTCAGGGGGATGTTTGTCACCCCTGGTGGAATTGGTGTCCGGGGTGATGTTCGGGGTATATGTGACCCGTGGCGGGGGTGGTGCAGTGTGGGGGTCGCGCCAGCGCCAAGCGGTGTAGGCATTATGACACGGAACCGTGGGAAAACATTTATATATATTAAGTAGGCAAATAGGCCGACGAGTACGCGTCTACGAGGCTTGCGCGCTGAGGCTCCAAGCTGCCTGTCGTGTGTCTCCTGCCACTAGAGCGTGGCTAAGTGGGAGGACCTAAGGCAGTACTATTTTAATTTTCCATAGAATCATTATTGCTTCCGTGTCCGAGATCCATCTCATTGTGCTGAGCGCATAACCGAGGTCATTGTCTCTGGCATGGACACATACATTCCGCACACTTTCTCTAATCCTAAAGCCCTTAAACCTTGATTGAACTCAGCTTGTTCTCGTTCTGTTAAAGGTAGAGAGGCGACTCACAGACGGTACCGTCTTCCGTGTCCGAGATCCATCTCATTGTGCTGAGCGCATAACCGGTACCGGCTATACCGTAACCATCTATCTCCTGAGATTCATGCCCTTTATATTTCTGCACGTTATCATGCCAAATCTATTCTTCAACTTACCAAAAACTCATTCACCAATAGAAAATGTTAAAGTCTCGCTAATTCCCACTCTTCTCGGGACTTCTGGCACCCAGCCAAAAACATCAACAATTGATCTTCATCTTTTTCTCCTATGCTTCACCAAGATAGCTCCACAGCTGTCTCATCTATTTCCCTTCGCTCAAACCTTTGCTCATAATTCCACTCTGGACGATGAAGGGCTTATTCCTCCTTCTTCTCCACCCTCTGACTATATTATGCCTGTTATTAAGAGCCTTCGTAATGATGTTTTCTTTGCCCTTTTTGACCTAGATTCTCGGAAGGCTTACAGTGCTGACGGAGTCCCTCCTATTCTTCTCAAAAAATGTGCCTCTGTGCCTCTGTGCCTTGCCTGGTCAAACTTTTCCGTCTTTGTCTATGTACTTCCACTTTTCCTTCTTGCTGTATATTTGCTCACATTTAACCTGTTCCAAAGAAGGGTGACCGTTCTAATCCTTCAAACTACCGTCATATAGCTTTGACTTCCTGGCTTTTTAAAGATTTTGAATCTATTCTCAATAAGAAGATTCTTAAGCATCTATCTGCTCACAATCTTCTATCTGATCGTCAGTACGGTTTCCGTAAAGGGCGATCTACTGGCGATCTTCTAGCTTTCCTAACTGAATCTTGGTCATCCTCCTTTAGGGGTTTCGGTAAAACTTTTGCTGTTGCCCTTGACATATTAAATACTTTTGGTAGAGTCTGGCACAAATCTTTAATTTCCAAACTACCCTCATTCGGTTTCTATCCTTATCTCTGCATCTTCATCTTAAGTTTCCTTTCAAACCGTTCTATTGCAGCTACTGTAGACGGACATTGTTCTTCTCCTAAATCTATCAATAGTGGTGTTCCTCAGGGTTCTGTCTTAGCACCCACTCTCTTCCTAGTATTCATTAATGATTTTCCAAATCTAAATCAATGTCCTATCCACTCCTCTGCTGATGATTCTACCCTGCATTTTTCAGCGTCGCTCACTAGACGCCCAACTGGTATTCAGCGGGCTTTTTATTCTCCTTTTTCTGTCCTTGGCTAGTCCGTAATTAAAAAAATATAGTTTTCGCCCGCCATGCAAGAACTGTTCGCACACACACACACACACACGCACGCACGCACGCACGCACGCACGCACGCACGCACGCACGCACGCACGCACGCACGCACGCACGCACGCACGCACGCACGCACGCACGCACGCACGCACGCACGCACGCACGCACGCACGCACGCACGCACGCACGCACGCACGCACGCACGCACGCACGCACGCACGCACGCACGCACGCACGCACGCACGCACGCACCAATAATTAAGTAGCTATCTTGATTAGTGAAGAAGAGTGGCGTAGAATCTGGTTCACGAGTCACTCCAAACCAGTCCTGATAATTATGACTCCTAAAGTATCATCAATGACAATAGATATTTCACCCTTGTCAAAAAATTTCAAGATTACAATCCTTTACAAGTCCATTGGCAGGCAAGTTTTCCACAGCCCTCATGAGTCACACACTGTGGCAGTCAATCCTCAAGTGACGTCTGCCGGCAAACATTTCAGTCTGTCTCCACTGCCTGTCTGCCCTCCGACCACTGGGCAGGCTATCTGTTAGTGTCCCGTCAATCAACCTATCATCTGCCCTTAAGCCACATCTCTATTTATATCTAGCACTACATTTTTTCTATCGTTAATTTATTTTTGCTCCCATATCCTTGTCTGTCCATTCGTCTATTATAGTTATTCCCAGCATTGATCTGTCCATTTCTCATCGTGCATTAATAGTCTAGTGCCTCTGGTTCCGTGGTAAGGACGCAGGGGTTGCATATGATGTTGCGAGATGATGAGTAACCTCTGGGAATGTGTCACTGGTTATCGAGCTTCTTCTGTCTCTGTTTTGTTATTATACGTTTTGTGTTTTGTAATTTTTTCGTCACATGTTAATCGGTATATTCTATTAGTGTCTGTAGTTATATTTTAGTTTTGGATCTTGATTCACGTAGATACATTTGTCAACTTCTCAGAGTTTATCACCTTGAAGACATTGATCACACTACTGCAATACTACTGAATATTTATTTACCTTCAATTAATGTGTGGCTCTACTTTAAAACTTTCCATACTGAAGTCAGCATTTCTTATAGGTTCTCTAAAGATGTCAATATTAAGATCATGATGTGGTCAACAAATCGCAGATTGTTTAAGAATTCTCAGTGCGTTGCTTCATTTGATATCCCCGTCGAACATTCTAGGAACCCTTTCAAGAACTGCTGCGGGAGGGTTGGTGAATACTTTATCTACTGTCGAACTTCCTCTTGATGGCAATTTTGTTTGTCTTTACACTGCGATCATTGCTGCGAGACACTGATTCGCTATTCATTCAACAAGCTTGGAATCTTTTTCTTATTTTCCTATTATATTTTGCTATTTTATACAATTTCATCTGATTTATATATTTGTTTACTATTTATCTTGATTAGTTCTTGTTTTTGATTAACTGATACAACAATCTTACTTATAAAAGTAATGCACTACCTTGCATGGTCTATAGAAGTCAGGCATTAAGCGTTATGTTGTCGTGCCGAGGTGTTTATTGTGTGGCGGTGGTGCGCTGGAATATCTCGTTCTGGCTGTTGACTGTCGGTGTGGCTGGTTTGTGTCTGAGGTTTCCCGTAAAGCAATAAAGGAGAATCTTGGATATGTTTCTTCTATATACTCAATGTGAAAATAATTTGGTCCCTCTGGCCTCCTGCCTGACGGGGCAATATTACTCCAGCCTTGCATCACAGTTCAGGGAGCTTGTCATAGAGTCAGCAGCGAGAAAACAAATTGCCGAGTTCCTGTAAACATCTTTAATAACTTTTGAGATATATCCACCAACTTAACTTCCTCTCGTGATGCTTCCATGTGTTCACTCCTTAAGCAAATAATACATTCGTCTGTAATTTGTTTTGGTGCTGTTATATGATGACGCATTGGATATTACTTTATAGCTAGTGAGAGTGTGTGTGTAAGTAAGTAAGTAAGTAAGTAAGTAAGTAAGTAAGTTTATTTCCATAGCAATTATATACATATATACATAACAAATTTAAATAAATTTTGGAATGAATCTGTCGAGCCAAGGCTCCTTGACAGATATATTTCTATTAAAAAAAAAAAATACAATTTAGCTGAGGAGCATCAAATATACATTATAGTATACATCAGTATACAAGAGAGAAAAACAAATTCATGAACTTTGACACTATCTACATTATTTATGGAGTGGTATTTCTACAAATTTTGTTGCGTGAATAGATATTTTTTTATTTTATATTTAAATTGAGGAATACTACCCGAATTACACAGAGTTTTCAAGTCAGTTGGTAAAGTATTCCATAATTGAGGACCAAAATAAAAGATGCTGTTCCTGAAGAGAATTGTTCGATATGGCGGACAAACTAAATTAACATTATTATTTCTAGTGCTGTGAATGGTTTCTTGTAAGTTAAAAATGGAAGTTCCCTTTCTGTTTGTAATACTTTTAAAAATGTATAGTAGAAGAAAGCATTTATGGATAGAGTAAAAATTTAGAAGCTTGTGTTCTGAAAATATATTGGCTGTAGAATCAAATTTACCTAAATGAAATATACATCTCAAAATTTTGTTTTGTGCTATTTTTAATTTGGTAATGAAGGAGGGCCAAGTACATGCCCATACTGACACAATATATAAGGTGAGGGTAACACAACGTGTAGTATATACTGATCATAGCTTCGATTGTGAGGTGATTACGTACCTTATATAATATGCCACACATTCGGGATAGTTTGGAATATACATCATTTATCTGCAAGCTCCAATTCAAATTTTTCATCTATATGGACCCAAGGAATTTTGTATGAGTTACACTTTTAATAATTTCACCCTCTAAGAACAGTGGAGGGAGATGATTGTTTAAGGAACGATTTTGAAAGAGGATATAGTTAGTTTTGGAAGTATTAAGTTTTAATTTGTTAGTTTTTATCCATTGATTAATTAATTCTAGTTCTATAGTTAAACTTCTGTGTAAATTTAGTATATCCTTATCCGCTAATAGCAAGTTGGTATCATCAGCATATATAGTATATTTGAACTTGGAACTAGCATTTGCAATATCATTTATGTAAACAAGAAAAAGTAATGGTCCTAGAATAGATCCTTGTGGTACTCCTGTGGTTATAGTTTTTGAAGAGAATAATTACCATTACAATACACTGACTGTGACCTATTGCTTAAATAGCTTTCAAAAAGTTGCAGTGGTACACCTCTAATGCCATTATGTTCAAGTTTATCCCGCAATATACGATGGTTTAAAGAGTCAAAGGCCTTTGATAAGTCGAGAAATAGCCCGACTACATGATGTTTTTTTTTTCCAAGTACTTGTAGACACTTTTGTGAATTGTATTATTCCTGACTCTGTTGAATGGTATGCCCGAAAACCATGTTGGTATTTAGAAAGTAATTGATTATTTCTAAGTAATAATCAAACGGGTTGCAATGACTTTTTCGAATATTTTGCTGAAAGCTGGTAGTATGGAAATGGGGCGATAATTGTTAATGTCATTATTACTGCCCGATTTGTATATTGGAATCACTTTGGCCTTTTTTAGTCTGTCGGGGAAAATCCTGTTCTTAAAGAGAGGTTGATTATGTGAGTCAGTGGGGTTGACAATAAAGTTGATGTGTGTTTTAATATTCTTGGTGACACATCGTCAATTCCGGGTGTGCTAGTTTTAAGGGCTTGTAGATATCTTTCAGTTTCAGTGGGGCTTAAAGGAGGTAGATACATAGAATACGCAGGAGAATTGATTAAGTAATTAAGGTGATTTCCATCAAGTATATTTTGGTTCTCATCTCTTTTTAGGAAGTGATCGTTTAAATTTATTTTACATTTCAGGGCACAATGGTTTTAGTTCGATTTTTTGTTTCTTTGTTATGTTGGAATTTTTACCAAGTATAGAGTTAATAGATTTCCAGTGAGATTTGGATTTCCTTGGTTGTCTTTTAATTGTTTTTTGTAATAGTAGTTTTTTGCTGTTCTTAGAATTGTTGTCCCGCTTATTTCTATATTGCTTATACTGTTCCTTGAATGTTAAAGGCCATTTATGTGAAAGTCTCTCTAGTCTGTGTTTTTCTTTAATACTGTTTCTTAATGCTAATGTAATGTAGGGGCTTCGTTCCTTTTATTATTTTACACAAATTCTCTTTCTGGAAAATATTTTTTAAACAAGCTGTCGAATTTAAGAAAAAATGCATTATATGCTTCATTAGGACAGTTTGACTGTAATATGTCAGCCCAATTCACCTGTGAGAGATCGGTACCAAAGTTTTTTAATGCAGTCTGTGTTACAATTCTTTTATTAAAATATACTGGGTCACTTTGTCTTGGATAAAATATCTTAAATTGAGAAACAACTGGATAATGATCAGTGATGTCTGTTTGTATTATGTAATTATTAGAATTTGATTCAATATGTGATGCCCAAATATGATCAATTAATGTGGCGGTTGTATCTGTAATTCTGGTAGGTCTTGTGATTAGTGGAAATAAAGAAAGGAAATCATCATATTAAAGAAATCAAATACATACCTATCGTTATGCTTTAACAGATCTAAATTAAAATCCCCGAAAACATGAATACTAAAGTATTTTTTATCATTAGCTGTGACAAGAATGTCATTCAAAGTGTCTAAGAAAATATTTATATTACCTCCAGGAGGCCTATACACACATATAAATAGATATTTTCTATAATTATCAGTACACTCAACACCTAAACATTCTAAGTAAGACTCGACAAGGCAAAATTCATTTGATATGGTAGAATGATGGTCATCAGAAATATACATGGCTACACCTCCGCCGTATCTATTTCTACACATGGTAAACATTTTGTATCCTGGTAATTGGTATAATTTGACAAGGTCAGGGTCAAGTCTGGTTTCAGTGAATCCTAGTATATCAAACTTCACACCTGTATTTGCTAAAACTAAGTCTACAAAAAGCTGTAAATTAGTGGGTACGGACCTAATGTTCATATTTAGTAATGTAATTATGTTAAGTGTCATTATGTGGATATAAAGTATCCAAAAATACATAATTTGACTTGGGGATATTGTGATATGTTGAAAGTAAACAGGACTGATTTACGTCTAACTCATTGTTGTACTTGTCTTTTAATAAATAAAAAGGGTCAAACGTGATGTTATTGTATGGGAAACGTGGACAATCAAAACTAAGAAGATTAATGAGATCATCGTCATCTATAGAAGTAAATGGCAATTCAAAGTAATCTAATTGTAGTGGCATTGTAAATACGTAGATAAAGTATAACGTATTATGAGTTGAATATAACTACCAGCCGCTGTCTTACTTCTTCTTACGGTCTCTGAGGTCCCATTGGTGAGGTTTGTGTTGAGAGGTGCCTCTCTCCGCACCTGATTTAGCAGTCACTTCACCTTCAACAGCCACGTTGCCACCGGCTGCACCACCGGCTGCACCACCACCACTGCTACGCGTCGCGCTTCCATCGTCCTGTGAGGGTTCACCAACAACTGAACTCCTACCAGCCGGAGCAGATGACGACGGGTCGTCACTACCACCAGATGGCGTACCGTCAGCAGTCGGGAAGGGTCGACTCATTCTCGGTTTGATAATAAGTCTTGTATGCCTAAAGTAGGCAATTTTTCCTTCAGCTCGGGCTTGCTTCATTAGTGGAAGTTGACTTTTTACTATTTCTTGGGACGCAGGACACAGATCTTCATTAATATATATCCCCGTACCTTTTAGCTTTCTGGCATTACGCATAACTGCTTCGCGGTCTGCAAAGTGTTCCAGTCTGGCAACGATTGTTCGGGGAGCAGCGTGTCCAATTGGTCCAACCCTGTGAGCACGTTCAAGCTTCATAGGTGGTAATTGAAGCTCGTCTCGAAGCAGAGTTGAGACTCGGATGGCAGTTTGCTCCCAGGTTTCTCCATTTGTTAATTCTTTGATGCCGCTGATGCGTATGTTGTTTCTTCTGTTGTAATCTTCTTGGTAGTTGGTACGCTGCTTTATATCTTCCACACGGGTCTTGAGTCCTTCAATTGTTGTTTTGTTCTCGATCTCCGACCTTCGAAGCGTCTTGACTTCACCTTTAAGGTCAGATATCTCTGACTGGGAAAATTCCAGACTTCTCGTTAGATCACTTGTTTTTGTCTCCATAGCAGCAATTCTTGATTTGAACTGCTCCACAACTATATCCAGAGCGCTTCGGAAGGCTTGATTCTGAGAGTCGAGCAGAACCTTTAGAGTGTCAGAGTCCATGATTGGTCTAGGTTCGGGAGCGATTGTGAGGAACGTGTGCTCGCTACCACAGCTCAAAGAAGAGTGTATTTTATTTTTTATGTGTGTGTATGTGTGTGTGTGTGTGTGTGTGTGTGTGTGTGTGTGTGTGTGTGTGTGTGTGCGTGTGTGTGTGTCTGTCTGTCTGTCTGTCTGTCTGTCTGTCTGTGTGTGTGTGTGTGTGTGTGTGTGTGTGTGTGTGTGTGTGTGTGTGTGTGTGTAGATCAAGCTGGCTGCTTGTTGAATTTTATGTGTTTAGTAGTTTATCGTAGTAGTAGTAGTTTTAGTAATTATTTTTTGTTGGACTACAGTTTGTTACTCAAAATTTGTGGGAATGTTTCATTTTTTGGACATTGAGTGTTTTGTCTATTTATTAATGCTATTATGTGTAATTTATGTATAAAGCTGTGGTCAATAAATATCTATCTATCTATCTATGTATGTGTGTGTGTGTGTGTGTGTGTGTGTGTGTGTCTGTGTGTGTGTGTGTGTGTGTGTGTGTGTGTGTGTGTGCGTGTGTGTGTGTTTTTGAGGATATATGTATTAATTTGTGCATCTATTCATTCATTTCTTTCTTTATATCTATGAATGAAGACTCGTCAGACTCCACTTACTTGATTGTTATCCTGAATAATGTATCGATGGTTCATGTTATTTCCTGCTACAGAAAACGCTCATGATTCGTCGTGATCTGTTATCTCTTCTACTCTAAACTATATTACTTATATCTTTTGTTTGTTTTTCTCTGTGTTCTAACCTTGGCATGAAAATCAACACTATTTAAAGTATATTTAAGGCACTTTGAAGTTTAAGTTCATAAGTGCCAGCGCAGCCAAAATTGAGTTGGTTCACCCAGCCATCCCTCTATCAGTCTGAACTGAACAGCACGAAGGAATACTATGGAATGCTATGTTGCAGCGGTCGAAATTCCCATAATTAAATATTAACTTTCAGCTGTGTTGCTTGTTGAGGAAGTGGTGGCGTCGACAGATCCTTTTAAAGATGGCCGCCGCGTAGGGCCAATCACGGCATCCCAGTGACAGCGTCTGGGTGGTCCTCAGCCAATCACAGCGGGCGTAACAACACTCGCCCCGGCACACACCAGTTTGTGTTTACAGTCACGGCGTTCACGTGTACAGTGTGTGTTCTTGCCAATTGTGTCTTTTATGTTCGGCATGCAGTGTTTATGTGACCCATGAGTGATGTTGTGAGTGATTAGCGATGAATCAAGCACATCATCAGGCGTCTTATACAAGCGTAACCCTGAAAATTGGGTAGAAAATGACAAGAAACGTAGGAATCAAGGACAAGAATATACGAGTCTAGATTCAGGTAAGGTTGTGAAGCAAGATGTATAGGTCTATCTTGCACTGATGTATAGGCCTACCCTGCACTGATGTATAGGCCTACCCTGCACTGATGTATAGGCCTACCCTGCACTGATGTATAGGCCTACCCTGCAGTGATGTTATAGCCTACCCTGCACTGATGTATAGGCCTACCCTGCACTGATGTATAGGCCTACCCTGCAGTGATGTATAAGCCTACCCTGCAGTGATGTATAAGCCTACCCTGCAGTGATGTATAGGCCTACCCTGCACTGATGTATAGGCCTACCCTGCACTGATGTATAAGCCTACCCTGCAGTGCTGTATAGGCCTACCCTGCAGTGAAATATAGGCCTACCCTGCAGTGTTAACTAAACCTTTATTGTGTTGTTCATATAGTACATTCTGGTCTATCTTGCTGTCTTCCTATTTATTCAATCTGGTAGTTTAATGTTCCCTGTCTCTACAAATATTATTTAGCACTCTGCATCAGTAGTATTACATTATAGCAATTCATAGATTTAATATTGATATTCGTATGAGTTCTTGTGACTCCGATTTCACAAAAAATAGAAAAAGTCGCGCTCATTATTTCTATAGAAAATAGGCTGCGAAAACTCATTGGATAGCCTAGGACCTAGGACCTAGGTAATACTATTGCCGCTCAAGTATATTCGATATCCTAGGAAATTATACACCTATTGTATTCCTAATTCATCAAGACTGCATGGGTGGATTTCAAGATAGGACAATTTGAATGTTGTAAATCTAAATGCGATTTTTCTCACTTTTGTACGTTTGGTGCCTATGGTCTTCGGGTACTTGCCGCCGTATTTAGGTGTCTTGACCTGCTCTTCCTGCCCTTGGAGGCTGCCGTGGGCACTCCTTTGCATATCCTGGAGTGTCATACGTAAAGGCATCTCACAAATGTTGAGATCTTTCAGGTGTGATGAGCTAATTGAACTGATTTAAGACCGATATAGCGTGGGATTACTGTACGAAAAGATACTGGCTTGTAAATCTTAATTTTCAAAGTCATAAAGGCAACTTGCATTGTTCTCTTGCACTGCTGGAAGGAAAAAAACCTAATCGTTCTCTCATCTAAGCAAGTATTGTTAGTTGAAAGGAAATTTTTATAAAGTGTAATGGTTTTATACGACATATGATAAATGTTTGGTAACAGCTGCAGTGTGTGCCTGGAGGCAGTTATTGCACCTGAAATGGAAACTCGACCAAGGGTTGAAAATTAATTGAGGTTTGTCAACAAATATTATTTGAAATTACAGGAAATGTGTTTACATAGAGTGCAAAATTTGAATTGGTATGTAGATGTTATACATGGTGATGCATGTCGTGTCCCAGGATGTCCTCGCATCACCCGCCGCGGCAGTGTTGCTTCACCCCATTCCGTCCATGGCACAGCAGCTCCTCACTGGCGTCAGTTCACCTTCCAGCCGGATTTTGTCATTAGGAAAATATCAGGTTTGCTGCCTCATGCATCACCAGCAGCCCCGACACGCCCCCTCCTACCCCACCACGCCCCCTCCCGCCCCGCCACGCCCCTCCCGCCCCGCCACGCCCCTCCCGCCCCGCCACGGAATGTCAACCTCGTACATCACTGAACCAACAATTCTTACAAATCACTTTGAGTCATTAGCGCTCATTTTTCACTCACCAGGGTGGATGGATGATGGCCAATTCCCAGTCCGGCAGAGTTACAGGCTTGGCCGCCGTCACTGTGCCTCAATTCAACGCATCAGGTCAAGCAGCAGGGCAGCGCTGAACGCCGATCTTCAGGATCTTAGGCAGCTGCATCCTCAAAGTTCTATAAGGTCAGGATTCCTTGTGTTCTCGGATCCTTGTTTCCTCGAATCTTTGTGTCCTCAGGTTCTTGGTTCCTCGAATCTTTGTGTCCTCAGGTTCTTGGTTCCTCGAATCTTTGTGTCCTCAGGTTCTTGTTTCCTCGAATCTTTGTGTCCTCAGGTTCTTGTTTCCTCGAATCTTTGTGTCCTCAGGTTCTTGGTTCCTCGAATCTTTGTGTCCTCAGGTTCTTGGTTCCTCGAATCTTTGTGTCCTCAGGTTCTTGGTTCCTCGAATCTGTGTGTCCTCAGGTTCTTGGTTCCTCCTGCTCTTGGGTTCTCAAGTTATTTATATCTTTTTTATTCATCGGGTGTCCTTATGTTCGTGTTTCTTAGCCTCCTCTTTCCTTGGGATATCATTCCGTTAAGGCCTCGAGTCCTGTGATCCTTAGATCCTAAAGGGCTACAAAGACGCAATCGAGGCTTGTCCTCGGTCGCCTCGCCTCGGGCTCAAGCCTTGAAGGATGATTGAATCGTCAAGCCAACTCTTGATTCCTTTAGCATGGCATTATGTAGGCCATCTATATGTTAAATAAGCTCGTTACTGCCTGGGAGGAGACGCGAGGGGCCGGTGGGAGGACGCGCTCACTCACCCTGACTTTTACAGTTTTCGGAAAGACATGTTTTTGTTTGTTGTTTTTTTCCTCTCAAACTTGCCATGTGTTCAGCCGTGAAAGCAAGCGTGTGTTGTCGTTAAGAACTCGTCACCTTGTTGGAAAACTCTTGAAAATCTCAAACTATTATTTTAGATTATGGAGAGCAGTGAATGTTTGTATCAGACGGATATCAAGAAACAATACAAGGGTTTTGAAAGTATAGCTTCAATGATATATGGAAGCTGCTTGACAACAATATTTCTAACGATTACCATAAGCCCGGGTTGGGACAAATCCTGCCCTTTGTCCATTGTGAGGTTGTTGCGGGACGGGCAATCAATAGTTCCATCACAGCTGCCCGCCTCGTGTGTCACCGCGCTGATGGACGACTCGCGCTGACTCAACCCTCGGTTTGGCTCCACTCCAACCGCCTGACAAGTACTAAAAACAGACAGACTTCCTCTGTTGTGACCCTCGGACTGACCGCGCTCCAGGGACTCCACTGTTGTCTGTTCCGAGCCCCGCCAGATGAGTGAACCCTTAAATGAGTTTGGCGGCTGTAGAATTCCGTGCGAGCAGAGGCTGAAGAGGGGACTGCTATCAGAAAGTTTCCAGTGACCCTCGCCTCCATCCGACACTCTATGATCTGTGGACTTGTCTGATTATTCCATTTGGATCGAATTAAAGAGTTTGTTAAACATAACAGCTAGGCAGTGCTTTGCATGCAAGCTGACCGAGTTTAATTTAATTTGAAACGTCGTGAATGTGTTGCCTGAATAAATGATGAAGGATAGGACGAAGGAGATTTCGGCCTCAAGGTTGTCAGGGAAGTGAACAGTTCAGAAAAGTGGCGGGGAATGGGAGGGAGCCAAGAACTGCCATGTTGCCGAGCAAGTGGTTGCCTCGCACACCACTCTCCAGTGCACTGCCTAAGCACATAATCCTTAGTATAGACTGTGGGCATATCTTAATGGTACTATTCTACAAGTACAAGTATTTATCATTGTTCACGATGTTCTCAAAGGCACATCCTCTTATCCTTCCTTCCTTCTTGAATAGCAGAAAAAACAAATGCCAAGGTTTTGAATTTTATCTTAAGAGATAAGGAAGAAAAATAAAATAATAAAAATATGCCGGTGATTTATAAAAAATACAGAAATAATGCAGCATGGACAAATGATGTTTTTCGTAGTGTATACATTTTTCAGAACTATTCCATCTCACACGGAAGCGAAGTGATGTTGTGGATCAGCGAACTGTGAAATACAGTCGTGAATTTGGATATTTCTGTTTGAATGTATAGTTGCAGCGGCGTCAGTGACTGATTCAGAAAGGCCTTTTATACTGCCTAGTTTTCCTTGCGTCCTGTATTCATTTGTCGGAAAAATAGCTGAGTAGGAAACCTTTGTAAGCCTCCTAACACAGCCAAGGCACTGTGGGGGACACTGTCACGCCTGTGTGGATGCCGCCAGACGTCGTGCACAGCGGCGAGGGGTGAGCCAGGACGAGCCACCCGTTGATCGTCCTAACAGAAAGAAAGCTTTGCCATTGTTGGTTTCTGAGGAACTTCAGATTATTAACTTTGTGTTGGGGGACGTTTCTAGAGTCTACGACCTCACCAATATGTGTGTGTGTGTGTTTGTGTGTGTGTGTGTGTGTGTGTGTGTGTGTGTGTGTGTGTGTGTGTGTGTGTGTGTGTGTGTGTGTGTGTGTGTGTGTGTGTGTGTGTGTGTGTGTGTGTGTGTGTGTGTGTGTGTGTGTGTGTATTCATCTAGTTGTATTTTACAGGGCTTGAGCAACGTTCGTATGGCCCCGTCTCCATATCAACATTTTTATCATTCATCCTTAGTGCTTAGTTTTGGCCGAAGCCACCACCCCGGGAGGCATATTGCCGAAGTCTATTGCTGTTCGGGATTAGGGGAAATTAGAACCAATCAGCGTGCGGTGAGAGCGTGGGTGTGGGAGGGGCTTACTCTGCCGTCCACACACAACATTTACGGGCAACTTGCTCATTTTGTGGGCAGATATTGTGCGTGACTAAAATTAAATATTTCACCTCTATAATTCACCTCTATAATTCACCTCTATAATTCTACTCTATAATTCATCTCTATAATTCACCTCTATAATTCACCTCTATAATTCACCTCTATAATTCACCTCTATATATAATTCACCTCTATAATTCACCTCTATAATTCACCTCTATAATTCACCTCTATAATTCATCTCTATAATTCACCTCTATAATTCACCTCTATAATTCACCTCTATAATTCACCTCTATAATTCACCTCTATAATTCACCTCTATAATTCACCTCTATAATTCACCTCTATAATTCACCTCCATAATTCACCTCCATAATTCACCTCTATAATTCACCTCTATAATTCACCTCTATAATTCACCTCTATAATTCACCTCTATAATTCACCTCTTTAATTCACCTCTATAATTCACCTCTATAATCCCTCTATAATTCACCTCTATAATTCACCTCTATAATTCACCTCTATAATTCACCTCTATAATTCACCTCTATAATTCACCTCTATAATTCACCTCTATAATCCCTCTATAATTCACCTCTATAATTCACCTCTATAATTCACATCTATAATTCACCTCTATAATTCACCTCTATAATTCACCTCTATAATTCACCTCTATAATTCACCTCTATAATCCCTCTATAATTCACCTCTATCACCTCTATATTCACCTCTATAATTCACCTCTATAATTCACCTCTATAATTCATCCCTATAATTCACCTCTATAATTCACCTCTATAATTCACCTCTATAATTCATCTCTATAATTCACCTCTATAATTCACCTCTATAATTCACCTCTATAATTCACCTCTATAATTCACCTCTATAATTCACCTCTATAATTCACCTCTATAATCCCTCTATAATTCACCTCTATAATCCCTCTATAATTCACCTCTATAATTCACCTCTATAATTCACCTCTATAATTCACCTCTATAATTCACCTCTATAATGGTGAAGGATGACTGCAGGATCCCTCCTCTTATAGTCCAGACTGCATGACTCCTTCATATCTCTCTCTCTCTCTCTCTCTCTCTCTCTCTCTCTCTCTCTCTCTCTCTCTCTCTCTCTCTCTCTCTCTCTCTCTCTCTCTCTCTCTCTCTCTCTCTCTACAAATCTAATCTATCTATCTATCTATCTTCTATCTATAATAATATAAGCGAAAGTGTGTCTGTCTGTCTGTCTGTCTGTCTGTCTGTCTGTCTGTCTGTCTGTCTGTCTGTCTGTCTGTGTGTGTGTGTGGTATAGGTTCCGCCCCCCGTGGCGCAAACACCTCATATGGCACATTTTTGGAATCAGGTTGACCAGGGGAAGGTCATAAGCCCACTTATGAGATGATCCGATCACTTTTTTTTTTTCTTTTTTAGCAGCCTATTAGCGAGAATTGTGAAAACAAAAGTGGGTTGCGAGAATTGAGGAAGCCTTGATGTAGGGTGATGGGTAATGGGTGAGTGAATGGGTGGGGTGATGGGTAATGGGTGTGGGGTGATGGGTGAGTGAATGGGTGGGGGGTGATGGGTTGGGGGTGATGGGTGATGGGTGAGGGAATATGTGGGGGGTGATGGGTAATGGGTGAGTGAATGGTTGTGTGGTGATGGGTAATGGGTGAGTGAATGGGTGGGGGGTGATGGGTAATGGGTGAGTGAATGGGTGTGTGGTGATGGGTAATGGGTGAGTGAATGGGTGGGGGGTGATGGGTAGGGGTGATGGTAATGTGGTAGGTGTGTGGTGATGGGTAATGGGTGAGTGAATGGGTGGGGGGTGAGTGAATGGGTGGGGGGTGATGGGTAATGGGTGAGTGAATGGGTGGGGTGGGTGATGGGTAATGGGTGAGTGAATGGGAGTGGTGGGTGATGGGTAATGGGTGAGTGAATGGGTGGGGTGATGGTGAATGGGTGAGTGAATGGGTGAGTGGTAATGGGTGTGATGGGTGTGGGTTGGGTAATGGGTGAGTGAATGGGTGGGGGTGATGGGTAATGGGTGAGTGAATGGTGTGGGGTGATGGGTAATGGGTGAGTGAATGGGTGGGGGGTGATGGGTAATGGGTGAGTGAATGGTGTGGGGGTGATGGGTAATGGGTGAGTGAATGGGTGGGGGGTGATGGGTAATGGGTGAGTGAATGGGTGTGTGGTGATGGGTAATGGGTGAGTGAATGGGTGGGGGGTGATGGGTAATGGGTGAGTGAATGGGTGGGGGTGATGGGTAATGGGTGAGTGAATGGGTGTGTGGTGATGGGTAATGGGTGAGTGAATGGGTGGGGTGTGATGGGTAATGGGTGAGTGAATGGGTGGGGGGTGATGAGTAATGGGTAAGTGAATGGGTGGGGGGTGATGGGTAATGGGTGAGTGAATGGGTGGGGGTAATACATACATTTCTACATCCATGATTTCAGGAAAGTTAGAAGGGGCTATCTGGAGAGTCCATGTTTGGTGGGCCGAAGGCCCACCAAACACAGTGGTGGGTCGAAGGCCCA
>JACEEZ010017474.1:0-5000 GCA_016584305.1 Chionoecetes opilio | reverse complement strand
GGGAGGAAAAAGCCGCCCACGAATGTCAGTCTTCCATTCTTTTGGTTAACATTCCCTTGTTTTCATGTTAGTATTTCCCTAACTTTGCCTCTCTCCTCCTCCTCTTCCTTCTCCATATCCTCTTCCTCCTCCTCCTCCACTTTACTTCTTGCCTGATCTCCACATGAGGGTGCTTCTTTCTGGTATTAAAGTCCAATACCCTCATTTTTTCCCTCCCACTCCACATTCTTTCACTATTCACTTCACTTGTCCTTATCACTTCCTTTCTCTCTTCTATTGCTTCAACAGATACATATATTTTCCATTCTCCTTGAGATTAAAAAGCCACTGATGAAATAATATGATAAATCGGAGCAGAAGCCGCACGACAGTCCCAGGAATCATTAATCACACCATGCCATCACCCTCGCGTCTTTTTCCTCAATGATTCTTTTCTCACCCTTCCTCCCTCACATTTCCTCTCACTTCTTGCCTCCCTACCTCTACCTCTTGTTTGTTTGCTTCCTCTTATCCCCTTTACTCCTTTCTCTCATACCCCGGAATATGTTCTCTTTCTTTTTCTCCTCCTCTTCCTCTTCTTGTTAATGCATGGAGTCTGTTAATACTCGTAGTCTTTTGTTAAAGCACGTAGTCTTAGGCCAAAACAAAAAAAAGGAAGACTGATTTCTAAGCTCTCGCCGCGTTGGAAAAATATCAAGTCATCGGCGTCACAGAGACATGGTTAAATACTGCCACCAGGGATTACGTAGCTCGCAGCATAATACAGTTCGCCGGGTAGGCTCTTCAGTTATGAGAGAACAAAAGGCTGGCGGTGGCGTGCTGAAGCATGCATGAATGACGAGAATGGAATTATTGATAATGACATTAAAGTATCAGACGTAACAGTCGTATAAATGAAATATAGAACATGCATAGTGTTACCTGTGATGCGGATCTCCACCTTAGGCAGACAACTGATGCGAATAAATAACGGATATATCAGTGACTATTTAGACTTTCATTTTTAGGGGATTTCAGTTTACAGTATATGCAACAAAATGGGGTGAGACGTGGCATTCACACTCCGGTCATAAACCTCTTATTAACGTGGAAGACAATGCTGGCATCCAACACGTCAACGAACCCACGAGAGGATCCAGCATATTAGAATGTTGCTCTATCAACTAGCGGCACATTAATACACAACGCAGTCATCAGCCCTGAATTCATTTCAAGTGAGCATTGAATTACGTCTTTTGACATCAAGAATAACAACAGATAGAATGACTGTAGCCAATGACTGTAGGCAATGACTGTAGGCAATGACTGTAGGCAATGACTGTAGGCAATGACTGTAGGCAATGACTGTAGGCAAAGAAAGATTCCCGGATTTCGTCTGGCACACTTTGATCAAGTCTGGTCACATTTCGCCACCACAAAATGGAACAAAATTCTAGTAAACTGTGACATCATGTGCTGCTTTTCAAAACAGACGTCCAGCTAAGAATGTTAACCCCTTGAGTGAGGCCCAGACCGTAATTTCCATTGTAATTTAACCACCATTATATGATTTTTAATGAATATAAGCAATGTTTTTATAGATATAACCTGTTTAATATCCTTGTTCACTAGCTAATTTGGTTTATTTAGTTACTTTTTGTAATTTTATGGCTAACAACAGACGATTTTATATAGCAAAGGAAAGATCTGGGCGCGAGAAGTTAAACTCAGGTGGTGGACTAAGCAAAGTATAAATAACCTCTTATCCACGCGACGTGCATACATCACAAAATTAATTAACGCAACACAAGGATAAATAATAAGAATTTGTCGCCAAACAAACAAAAAATATGAGAAAATGTAACTTTGTTTATTAATTGCAAAGTATGGTAAAAGTAATCCTGGGCAATTTCTTGATTATCTAAGAAGGAAGAAAGTCCCTAACACAGAGCTTCCTACTATGAATAATGGCCACCACGCAATTACCGAGAACGAAGTGGTGAATATCCTTAATGAATATATTGTTTCAATATTCATACGATAAGACATAAGTACCATACAACTCTTACGCCCACCGTACAAAACTTAACTTAATTTACAAACACTTTACATACTCTATTTAGAAAATTTACTCTTGTACACGATCAACAAACTTAAAGTTCACAAAAGTCCTGGCCGTATAATGTCACCTATAATACTCATAAAGGCAAAGACGAGATTTACAGACCCATCTCTATTTTTTTCAGTAAATCACTAACTGATTGTAACGTAGCTACCCTACAAATGTAATTTAGCAAAATAACGATTAGGCTACATAACAAAAGTGAAAAAACGGCAAACAGGGAATCTACTGACCAGTCCGTCTTACGTCTGTCTTGTGGAAATTAATGTAATTTATTACAATACAAAGTGGTTGGCTATGATTAACCACTTTATTTATTATGATAAATTACTTTTTTTCTCAATAATAGAAAGTAGACTAATCCCGGCGCAGGTTCAGCTATGGCCATTCATGCTTCACGAGTGTACTTGTTTTTCCATCGTTGGCTACAATGTGAATCACGACAACAAATCAGTTGAAGTTATTCACCTCGACTTTCAGAAACCGTTTAACAAGATACCCATACTAGGCTCCTCGGCAAAGTACCCTACAAAGTACCCCGCAGGTCCACGGGATCAGAGCAAATATTCACACACGGCTGGAAGACTGGCCCTGCAGATGGAACCAGCGAGTCATAAACGAACGACGTATATAAATGGATGCTCTTCGGCCTGCCAAGACGTCATTAGTGGCGTCCAGTACCACAAGTATCAGTGTGTGGAATCATTACATTTTATTTAACATAAACAAAATATACGATGGCCCCACTAGCAAAGAATCAAAGTTTACAGATATCACGAAAGTTGCAAGTAAAGGGCACGATGCCAGGTGAACGGAGAGTGACCTTGACCGCTTAGTCAGGTCGCCAAATAAATGTCAAACGAAGTTAAATATGCAGGAATGTAAAGTATTGCACATTGGTAATAGCAGCAAGGTAGCAATTCCATTCATGGTGTTCAACTCTCTAAAATTAACTAAGAAAATACCTTTGTGTCATAAATACCAGTGACTTCAAACCGAATCTACAATATACGCAGGTGGTCATCACTGCTAATATATAGATCTAATAAAATAATCCCAACACTCCGCAATTCATCTCATCCTCATTTTGAATATTCCCTACAGGTTTGGTGACTTTGTTATAAATAGGATATAGATTGATTAGAGTGTGCCACTTAACACTATAATACTGTTAAAGCGTAAATGAAAGCCGATTACATGAATATCACGTAATAAGTCCTTAACTCACATTTTCTCACCTCTTTGAGTTTCCCAGCACTTCTCTCGCAGGTGTCAAAATACTCTCAGCTTGTAAAATAGATTATCTTTTATGTTGTCTTTTCTTTGGCTATTTTGTCTCGTCATATTTGCTCCCTCATCTCTGCTATTTTTATTTTCATCTTTGCAATTTTTGCCTTATACTCTAGTTATTCCTCTGCACTGATCTTATTAGCAGATACACTTGTGTCGCTAATCTCTTCTATTTCATTTATAATCTCTATAAATGCTGTCTTTTCATAGCTTCCATTTTTGTTGAAGAATATCTACAACGGCCTTTCAAGTTTGCCTTCGCTTCCTTACTCGTTCAATAGGTCATGTATTCCAATAATTCCCTAAGACAGACTTGTTTCGACCAAAATGATTCGTTGATGTATGTTTTTTGTCTATGTATTCCTTTGTATTCCTCCTGCTCCTCTTATTCCTACTTATTATCCTTTGTTTTTATTCCTCCTCCACCGCGCCTTCTTAACCCCGCCATGACGTCACAGATGAACACTGATAATCCCATTCCATTGTTTTTCAGCGGATAAATTGTGATAAATGGCAAAAGTTCACAGTAAAAAATATTGTTAAATGCGGCGTGAATTGAAGAGACATTTCAACAAGATCAGAGAGAGAGAGAGAGAGAGAGAGGAGAGGAGGGAGAGAGAGAGAGAGAGAGGAGAGAGAGAGAGAGAGAGAGAGATGAGAGAGAGAGAGAGGAGAGAGAAGAGAGAGAGAGAGAGAGAGAGAGAGAAAGTGTGACAGTGAGAGAGAGAGAAGGTGTAACAATAAGAGGAGAGAGAGAGAGAGAGAGAGAGAGTAGAGAGAGAGGAGAGAGAGAGAGTAGAGAGAGAGAGAGAGGAGAGAGAGAGAGAGAGAGGAGAGGTGAGAGTGAGAGAGAGGGAATTCTGTATAATCCTGGATCCGCCACAAAATATCCAAAGCCAGTATTTTCATTCTTCTTTTTCTTCATATTCTTTTGGTGTTGCCGCCAAGGGAAGGAGAATGACGCCTCTCCTGCCTCCATCCGTCCCTCCTGCCTAGCTGTGGCGCACCTCTCATCTGCCCACCACGGAGAGAGAGAGAGAGAGAGAGGAGGAGGAGAGAGAGAGAGAGAGAGAAGAGAAGAGAGAGAGAGAGAGAGAGAGAGAGCGAATGGATTGCTGAAAAACAGCATGACAACAGGGATAGTGAAAGAGAAAAATAGAGAAAGTGAGAGAGAGAGAGAGAGAGAGAGAGAGGAGAGAGAGAGAGAGAGAGAGAGAGAGAGAGAGAGAGAGAGAGAGAGCGAGAGAGAGAGAGAGAGAGAGAGAGAGAGAGAGAGAGAGAGAGAGAGAGAGAGAATGTATCGCTGAAAAAAAACGAGATAGAACAACAAGAGATAGAGAGAGAGAGAGAGAGGAGAGAGAGAGAGAGAGAGAGAGAGAGAGAGAGAGAGAGAGGGAGAGAGAGAGAGAGATTGGATCGGTGAAAAAACAGCATTGACAACAAGAGATAGCGAGAGAAAGAGAGAGAGAGAGAGAGAGAGAGAGAGAGAGAGAGAGAGAGAGAGAGAGAGGAGAGAGGAGAGAGAGGAGAGAGAGAGAGAGAGAGAGAGAGAGAGAGAGAGAGAGAGAGAGAGAGAGAGAGAACAAAATGGATACTGAAAAAAAAGGAG
>JACEEZ010017472.1:110000-111826 GCA_016584305.1 Chionoecetes opilio | reverse complement strand
TCCTCTCTCTCTCTCTCTCTCTCTCTCTCTCTCTCTCTCTCTCTCTCTCTCTCTCTTCTCTCTCTCTCTTCTCTCTCTCTCTCTCTCTCTCTCTCTCTCTTCTCTTCTCTCCTCCCCCCATCTCCTCTCCCCCCCCCCTCCCTCTCTTTCTGCATTTTTCACTGAAAATACTTATATTTATCTTTTATGTGCGCTTGTCCCACTTTATATAATTTTAATCATGAAATAATTCGTGCCAGTTTACAACCACCGTCCTCTTGATGGTGGCCATGGAACTAATGTCAAGAGGATCAAGAGGGGGCGATGCCGGAACTTTAGACATAAGTAAGAGCCCCGGTCACCGCGCCACCACCCCTTGCCTTCCCGGCCACCTCGCACCACCACCCACTGAGCGCCTCACACACCCCTTCACCCCATTTACCTCCTAACTAAGACAGTGCAGAAACATTGGGTAAAGTTGAATTGGAATTTGTGTCTTTCCAGCCTTCCCCCCTCTTCCCTATCTGTTTCTTTTCAAGCCTATACGTGCCGCCCTTGCTCCCAATCAACCCACCCTTGTATGTATACTGTAGGGTAAGAATGCCAGCTCTCGCGTGTTGCCTCCACATGTATTCACTTCTGGCGCCCAGCTGCTCACTATGGACGCCATCTATTTGAGAATGTTCTCCTCCTCCTCCCTTACGAAAATGTCACATAAAGTCCAAAATTAATACCAACAACAACCATAACAAAAATAATGATACTACTACTACTACTACTACTACTACTACTACTACTACTACTACTACTACTACTACTATACTACTACTACTATTAATAATATTGATAAAAAAGTAACGACAAGGATAATATTAGTAATGATGATCATAATAATAACAATGATATCAATGGTGGTAACAATACAGATTTTGATAATTACAATAATGATAAGATTGTAATAAATCGTTTAATAATTATAATTGATCATGATAATAATGATAAATGATAATAAAGGTTAAATTAATGCTAACGATAAATTATGATGATGATGATGATTAAGGTGGTGATAATGTCTTTGACAAAAAGATAAAAATAATAGAAACAGTAAGATTAGCATTAACGAAAACAAAATTAATTATCAAACCAATAAGCGGTATGGAAAACACAAGAAATAAATAAAAAAAATATAAATAAACCCTGGCGGATCAAAATATTATCATCAATAGCTTAATCTCTCTCTCTCTCTCTCTCTCTCTCTCTCTCTCTCTCTCTCTCTCTCTCTCTCTCTCTCTCTCTCTCTCTCTCTCTCTCTCTCTCTCTCTCTCTCTCTCTCTCTCTCTCTCTCTCTCTCTCATCATCATCACTACCACCGTATTCATTACCATCACCGTAATCATCAGCACTATCATTATAATCATCAGCACTATCACTATAACCATCAGCACTCACCACAATCATCATCACCATCACCATAATCATCATCACTATAATCATCAGCACTATCACCAAAATCTTCAACATTATCACTATAATCATCAGCACTATCACCATAATCATCAATACTATCACTATAATCATCACTATAATACCGATGTCGTCAATGGTAAGCGATAATCTTCCACACAGCTACGTAGATACAGGACACTTTCGGCTTGCATTACTTCGCTCATTATTTTTTCCATGGTTTCCGCAAGTGTTGTTTCACCTGACTAAGTATTCCATTTAGACTTGCTTGTGAAGTTACACCGCGTAAAGTAAGACTGATAATAAAAACTATTGTGAGCAGCAAGAAATCGCGCGCGCGTGTGAGCGAGAGCGAGAGCGAGCGAGCGAGAGAGAGAGAGAGA
>JACEEZ010017472.1:45000-100000 GCA_016584305.1 Chionoecetes opilio | reverse complement strand
CTCCAAATTTCTTCTCTACATATAAAACCCACGTGTTCTTTTATAAACCTTATAATGACTTATGTAATAATGATGTGCTTCCCGTTTATGCGGAAAGTATGCTTTAGGAGACACTAAGCGAGGGAAAGGCTTTATTCAAAGAGACACGCCGCTCCTGTGGCTCCCTCAGGTTACAGTAACTTGAGTAACAGGAAGAAACTCTTGTGAGCAAAACGTCCCTCTGAATACAGAGCGAGGCCCTGAACACGCTGCCCTACTCAGGGCAGCCTTAGTGAAACTCTGGTGGAGTTTTCATAAAAATGAACAAGCGTTCCAGTCCACGATATAATTCGAAGCTGCCATAAGACTTATCAGTGGCTACTACAAAATGAAAAAAATCTCAAATAAAAGAAAATTACGTGCATTTGTGTTCTATCACAAATGGACACATGGCTGCTTTCCACCTCCAATATTCTCTCCATTCCCATTGCCCCCATAGATGTGGGCACCGGGGGCAGATAACGATCACAGAGAAGGAGACATTTACATGTAACATAAGGCTGATCTTCAAGCACAGTCAAGGACTTATAGGGTAGATATTGGGCTGTCTTGTACGCCAGACATAATTCACGTTTGCCCAGTTCTTCATATACTGTGAAGGATTGCTCATGAAGTGACCGAAGGTGGCAGATACTGTATGATCCGATATAATTTCACAACGATAACATTAATGTCAGCCAATTTTAAAATACTATATCTTGTTACAGAAAACTGATAGATATAATCAGCATAGTACTGCGACATAATCTATGAATATCTAGCACGAGCATTAGCATTATACCAATTATTGCGGTCAGCAACTTCTGCGGCTGTCTTCGTACAAGTCAAACACGCTTGAATGAAGAAAATAACGTTTAATTTAAATGGTTTCCCGTTTGCATTCTACCCATCACATCACGCAGCCTCTGAGCTCAGGAGGAACTACGACTAAAGTTATTCAAACAAACTAAAACAGACGTGTTATGCCATGATAGAAAACCACGTGTTGTCTTGGAGGAAATTCGTCTGCATTGCATAAACAAAGTACTCCATCAATAGTCAATCCTCATAAACAACATTCAAGAAAAAAATACTACTGATCATACTTGCTGGACAGGGACTACTTATTATAAAAGGCAAGTTCTCTCAGTTTTCAGTATGTCTTTATCATTTGTATACAATTTAACAGCACAATTCTTACACATTATATACACAAGATATGGAATCAAAATTAATAATGTTATTAACCCCTGAAAAGTATCAGTGGTCGGTTCTGAGGGGCTTGAATGTACAAACTTTTCCCATTACTGTGGTGTTCATGGACGCAGATGTCGCTGCTGTGAGATCGCACCGATGCTGCCGTGAGTGTGAAGTGTATTATTACTCACCAATAGTTTATTATTACTCCATTATCTCCATTTATTATTACTCCAATATTATCTCCAACAATATATTATTACTCCAACACAACGGCTGTACTACATTTGGTGACGGATACTTCTGATATCTTCTGATACTAAATGATAAATGATGACAATTATGATAATATACTACTAAAGCTTTGTTACTTATCGTTATCGTATTCTACCGTATGGTACCGATGCCATCAATTAATATTGCCACATTCCACCGCTGCCTCACCATTTTATGTTACCCTTTTTAGTAAGGTTATTTTACGGGTAACGGGATCACACCATTATAATACAGGTTACTGACCTGCAGGGGTGATTGCCTGTGATGCCCTCTTGATAGGCAAGTAACCTGCTCTGCTGCCCATAAGTATGCATCAATGAAGTGGTATAAGGTGGTATTGGGCTAATCGTGGTCGAGTGGTTTTTAAGTAATTTATAAATATTTTAAAGTGCCAAAGGATTCGAGTAAGACAATATACTATTAAAAATATATAATAACTAGCCACAAAGCCGCCCACCGGGCGGACTTTTTGGCTAGCTCCTGCGGAGGGCTATTGTTGGGCCTTCGGCCCACCACCTGCGTTTGGTGGGCCGAAGGCCCACCAAACACAGACTCTCCAGATAGCCCCTTCTAACTTTCATGAAATCATGGATGTAGAAATGTATATTAACGCCAACCCATTCACATCACCCCCAATCCATTCACTCACCCATTACCCATCACCCCCCACCCATTCACTCACCCATTACTCATCACCCCCCACCCATTCACTCACCCATTACCCATCACCCCCCACCCATTCACTCACCCATTACACATCACCCCCCACCCATTCACTCACCCATTACTCATCCCCCTCCACCCATTCACTCACCCATTAACCATCACCACACACCCATTCACTCACCCATTACCCATCACCCCCAACCTATTCCCTCATCCATCACCCATCACCCCCAACCCATCACCCCCCACCCATTCACTCACCCATCACCCCACACCCATTACCCATCACCCCACCCATTCACTCACCCATTACCCATCACCCTACATCAAGGTTTCCTCAATTCTCGCAAGCCACTTTTTTTCCACAATTCTCGCTAATAGGCTGCTAAAAAAAAAAAAAAAAAAAAAAAAAAAGGTGATCGGATCATCTCATAAGTGGGCTTAAAACCTTCCCCTGGTCGACCCGATTCCAAAACTGTGCCATATGAGGGGATTCCGCCACAGGGGGCGGCACCCAGAGCGGACAGACAGACACACACACGCACACACACACACACACACACACTTTCGCTTATATTATTATAGATATATATATATGTACACTTGTGAAGTTTTTACAATACGCGGTATTTACAATACGCGGTTTACAATACGCGGAAATATGTCACGCGGTTCTTTACTAGCGGCCATTGAAACTAATGTCTAATAGACAGGGCCAGAACAATTAATATCGTGACAAGTACTCACTCACTCACAGGTGAGTGCGTACACACTCAGACTCACATGGAGTCTTTGCTTAGGAGCGCCTGGTCTGGCGTCTCCCCCTCTTTTGACTTTCCGGCCCTCCGCCGCGTCTTATAAATAATAATAATAATAATAATAATTTTAATCTCGCCCGGAGGCATACAGACAAAAAACAAAGCAATAAGAACAAGCCAAGGAGTAAACTTAAGTACTAGAGCAAAAAACAAAAAATCAAGAACAAAGTACAGGCACATTAGGGGACATAGTATCAAAGTACATAGAAAAACATACATGGACACCTGTGCTACCCCACATTCTGCACAAACAGCAGACCCAGCCACCGCTGTTGTATAGGTCCACATACATAGGCCGAGCTCTGCCTGACAGAGGTGATGATGGAGTTCGTAGAGAGCTCCACCCTACTCCTTAAACTGAACAACGGAGTGTCGACGGATCACATCCAGATTGTTCACCCCGTTCCTAGCGAAAGCCAGGGACGAGCTGCACCACCTGGGCAGCCCCAGAAGCCTCTTAAGGATGTCATTGTGACAGACCTTAAAGTAATCGTCCAGACCCTTTTTTTTTTGTCTAATTATGTTAAATGTACATTCAAAACGCCTAATCCACCAAAAATAATTTATTTCCAGGCCGTATTTCCGTAAAAACACGACTTTTGTAAGAAGCGCGAGAAAAAAAATCTTCCATCCAACAGGGCTATGAATGTTATTGATGACGTCAGAGGAGGAACGCTCCAATGTAAACATCTGTCTGACACCTGTCGGCAAATGTTATGATGAGCGATTGTACTTCGGTGTCAGACAGTGAATCTGTCGCTGTGACAGATTTAGAGTACGAGGCTCAATCTGAGACCGAAATAAATGACGCTGCTCGCGTATACTATGAGGAAAACGAACCTCAGACCAGAATACGAGGCGGACGAACAGATGTTAGCGGCAACAACAACCCCTTACACACAACAACCCCTTACACACAACAACCCCCTTACACACAACAACCCCTTACACACAACAACCCCCTTACATACAACAACCCCTTACACACAACAACCCCTTACACACAACAACCCCTTACACACAACCCCTTACACACAACAACCCCTTATACACACAACAGCCCCTTACACCCAACAACCCCTTACACCCAACAACCCCTTACACACAACAACCCCTTACACACAACAACCCCTTACACACAACGGTGTATCCCCAATGCGGCTGCGGGCCCCATGCGGCCGCCTACGGCAATATTAGTAACTTTTAGGGGGCTATAGTGAGGTTAGGTTAGTAACTTTTAGGGGATTATGGTAGGGTTAGGTTAGTAACTTTTAGGGGTTATAGTGAGGTTAGGTTAGTAACTTTTAGGGGTTATAGTGAGGTTAGGTTAGTAACTTTTAGGGGGTTATAGTGAGGTTAGGTTAGTAACTTATAGTGAGGTTAGGTTAGTAACTTTTAGGGGTTATAGTGAGGTTAGGTTAGTAACTTTTAGGGGGTTATAGTGAGGTGAGGTTAGGTTAGGTTAGGCTAGGTCAGGTTAGGTTAGTAATTTTTAGGGGTTATATTGAGGTTAGGTTAGTAACTTATGACATATCTTATGTTTAACATATAGTTATATATGTTAAACATAACGTACAATAAACATATACGTATAACAATAGTTTGCTCCGCGCGACTGCCCTCTATATATGTGGATCATACGGGCGGCCGCATGGGGACGGCGGCCGCATAGGGTGGTGACCCACACAACAACCCTTTACACACAACAACCCCTTACACACAACAACTCCTTACACACAACAACCCCTTACACACAACAACCCCTTACACACAACAACCCCTTACACACAACAACCTCTTACACACAACAACCCCTTACACACACAACCCCTTACACACAACAACCCCCTTACACACAACAACCCCTTACACACAACAACCCCTTACACACAACAACCCCTTACACACAACAACCCCTTACACACAACAACCCCCTTACACACAACAATTGGTGATAGTGATGGTGGTGACACACAGCAACACAACAGCATCCGGTGAGTGAGTGAGTGAGTGAGTGTGTGTGTGTGAGTGTGTGTGGTGAGTGTGGTGAGTGTGTGTGTGTGTGTGTGTGTGTGTGTGTGTGTGTGTGTGTGTGTGTGTGTGTGTGTGTGTGTGTGTGTGTGTGTGTGTGGTGTGTGTGGTATGTGTGTGTGTGTGTGTGTGTGGTGAGTGTACAACTACCACTACAAACCCTTGCCAATTTCAACTTCCCGTTCCAATCTGCCCTAGTCCGCCGCCCTAATCTTTTCAACACATTTAACGTTGTCGTATCAGTCGGAAACATGTACAAACTTTCGCGAAAGGCACAGCTGTCTTGCTGCACCCATAAAGGATGCATACATGTGGCATATCGCAAAAAAATCTATCAGAAACACCCAAAAATCTTCAAGTACTATATTTATCTCATGTGTTTACGTGCTTCTGATCAGCGCGGGGAGAGGAGGCCTTCCTCCTCTTACGTCACCGAGCCGTAACGCATCGTCTGCCAGTTGCCAGCAGCGTTTTCGAAGCTCGGGGAATCTACATATTTTGATTGCGGATTATTAAAAAACGGCTGACTGGATGCAAAAAGTGACAACATATTGTTGATACACTCGATAATGGCTATACTCTTAACTACATCAAATCAGGAATTATGAAATGGTCTGGACGATTACTTTAAGGCGGTTCATAGTGGCCACCTTGTACCGCGACCACAGCGAGTTGCAGTATATAGAGTAGCAGTGACTCCTGAATAACTCCATCTTCACCTCTCTGCTACAGTAGGAGAATTTCCTCTGTAGAGTATTTCCCACAACAATAAGCTTGGTGGTCTGCTTGATGATATTATCATCATCAGTCATGTCGTGGGATATAACATGGCCTAAGTATGCGATTCTATCCACAAAAGTGAGGGCAGACCCACCGAGCCATGCTGTTTTCAGGTAATTCACCTGAGCGCGTGCTGGTGATACATGCACTCTGTCTTAGTGGTGTTGTAGACAATGTCATGCTTGGCAGCATACACCTGACACACATTGATAAGGTCTTGCAACGCATCCGCAGTGGGTGCGAGCAGTACCATATCATCAGCATAGCTCAGTGAGTTGATGCACCCATCATGTATGTGGCAGCCGATTTCTATATCACGAAGGTTGGCACTGAGATCATCCGTGTACACATTGTACAGATCGGGGGATAAAATACCCCCCTGCCGAATACCATTGGCAGTACTAAAGGACAGCGAGAAGGAATTACCCCACTTAACAGTAAATTCCTGGGTAGTGTACCAGTACATTAATAAATTAACAATGTACCCAGGTGTACCCCTGACGAGAAGTTTATGAAAGAGTTTCCTGTAATTCACTCTGTCAAACGCCTTTCTGGTATCCAGGAAACACAGATAAATCGTTGAATTTCTGGAAGTGTAGTAATGAATGATATTCTTCAATGTCCACACACACATCTCAGTGCCAAGGCCTTTCTTATAGCTGAACTGATTATCCAGTGTATACAGGTAGGCCTCAAGACGATGGAGCACCACTTTCTCCAGCACCTTGGACAGTGCGGCTGCTATGGCAATGGGCCTGTAATTTCCAGAGTTAGCAGGGTCCTTCACTTTGCTCTTAAGTAAAGGCACTATAAGCACTGCCAAGACCTGACTGGGTATGTACTGATGGCAGACACAGGCATTGATGAAGAGACAGAGCCAAGTAACCAGGCTGGGAGGCGCATACTTAAATGCCCCAGAAGGGAGCCCATCCATACCCAAAGCCCCACTGGAGGAGAGGCTTTGCAATATCCCTCTCATTTCCTCGTGATCCACGCTGCGGAAACCCTGCAGCGACACACCACGCATCCCACCACGCAGGGCATATTCACTCTCCTCGTCCCTCACACAGTTGAGAATGCCCTTGAAATGGTCTTCCCACATGGAAGCGATGCCCTCCTCCCCCACAGCGTGATCCACCCGTAGAGGAAGCGTGTGTGAGCCCGGGTTCATGCTGCGCACGCCACGCCAAAAGTTAAAGGAGTCACCAGATGCCAGCTTGTCGGCCAGGGACTGGGCACGAAGCTGGTGCTCATGTGACTTACAGCACCTGAGACACAGCTTGAATCTGGCCCTGGTGCTCCTCATCCTTTCAGCCAGTGGTCCCCAACGTGGACCACCACCCGCTTTCCACTCAAGGAAGGACTCCCGCGCGGCACTGTGCGCCTCACGAACAAACTCATTCCAGCCTGGTACCTGCCTCCATCTCTTCCTGCAAAAACCAAACACAGTCTGGCCAGCACGCATCATGCACTCTATCAACGCCTAGTGGAAGGCGTTGATGTCGTCATGGTGCCCATGGTCCAGACATGCATTCTGGAAGCAACAAACCCTGACAGGATCTATGGCAATGCCCCTCAGCAACTCTGTCACTACACGACCATACTCCTTTCTCTACCGCTTGTCCCGAAAATCCTACTTAATCCTTGCCGCATTATCCTGCCTGACCTGTGTCAGAGCAGGGAGCCCATTAACTTTGAAATCCACCAAGAGAAGAAAATGGTCTGTTGTACAGAATGGAGCACTCATCCATCACATCAAACAGGCATGGTGACAACAGCACATGATCCAGCCACGTGCGTGAGAGACACCCCTGATTGACATGACTGAAGCTCATTGGGGGAAGCGCCCTCACGTCAGCCATCACCATGTCGCGGTCTCCACACATGCGCTGAATGTCTGTGAAGAAGGCAGTGCCCGGGGCAGCATTAAAGTCACCGAGAATGCAAATGTTCTGCTCCTCAGCATCCTCTATTATGGAGGCGAGTCTTCCTAAATACATCAGCTGTTCGTCCCTGCTTCTCCACATTACTGGTGGGCAGATACACATTCACCAGCAACATGGAGAACCGGTCATCCTTGTATGCAATGCCCAAGATGCGAGGATCCTGAGCATTACTTACTATGATGTATTTAGAAAGACTCTTGTGCCACAAAAAAGTGAGACCACCGTATGGCCTGCCACGCCTCAGGACCCGTGTCTCGTCCACCGCCTTAGTCGAGAACGACACAAATTCCTTATGGAGGCCATTTGGTCTGTGCACCTCGTCAGGGTACAGCCACGTCTCCTGAAGGGCCAGCACGCGCACCTGCCCCAGGAGATCCATGATGTGAGGCTCACTACTCTTCACACCCTGACAGTTATAGGAGGCAATTTTCAGTTTACCTTCCATTGTTGACAGGGCGTGCAGAGGCAGCCGCAGCTGTTGGGAGAGAGCTATATGGGCACACAAACACATGTTGCTCCCAGTTCTTCATGTCGAGGAGCTCACGGCGATGCCTCCTGTGTGCAGAGACGACGAACGCGGAGAAGGTCCTCCTCCACAGCAGCGTCACCTCCACCAGGTCGTCCTTGAGTATCTCCTTGACGTAGGCCGTGAGTTCCTCAACAGGGTAGTGCTGGGGCAGGTAACGCACCAGCACCTGACAGGGAGAGAAGGCCCCCAGGCGATTACTACCCCTTGTGCCCCATCCTGTTCCAGCGACCCGCTGGAGGGGGTGGCTGGGTGGAGCCCCGTGAGAAGGACTAGGGGGGGCTACGTGCCCCTGTGCGGAGCTGGGTGGGACCCCGCGCCCCTGGGAGGGACGTCCGCGACGTCGCCTCCTCGGCAGCTCAAAGCCTTGGTCCCCCTCATCACCCCCTGCGGCAGGAGGGAGGGAGGCAGGGGGGGAGGCAGGCCCACTCTCCAACCGCGGAGGAGAGGCCTCAACCCTTCCACATCCCTCCACATGACTCACAGACAGGCGCATACCGCTATCTCCTTCCCACCGCAACCCAGGGGGAGAGGGAAGGGGGGGAGGTGGTACCCTCCCCACGTGCCCCACCAGGGAGGCTCACAACTCCCCCTACCTCTGAGGATGTGTCAGTGAGACCAGAAGGGCTGTCCGCCACCATGTGCACCACAGTGGAGTCATGCCCCACCCGCGGCGTCGCCAGACAGCGAGCTGAGGAAACTCCTCCGTCCACATGTGGCAACTCCGGGCGGCGGGCAGCAGTGGCCTATCCAGCCTCGTCCTGCCCCACCACCAGGGGGGGGGCAGCGGGGGGCACCTGCCGAAGCAGGGAAACCACGGTACCAGCAGGAGCATCGTGGTGGGGTGGCGGCGTAGAGGCGCCTAGGGCCCGCCCGCGACGTACCAGCGACATAGCCACTCCCCACCTGAACCGACACTGCGTTGTGGGTGGAAGGAGACCCGACCCCCTCTTGTGACTCAACCAGGGGTAGGGCGGCAGCGACATGCTCCCGTGGTGAAGCTGCAGCGCTGGGAGCGGCCAACAGCTGAGGCGGCAGGGGAGGAGGGGCAGGGGAGACCGCCAACGCCACGCCAGCCATGTCCTGACCAAGCTGTGTCGGCGCCGGGGTGAGGGCGGTGGCAGGTCCCACCTCCCTACTTGGCACCTCTAGGGGGGCGGCAGCGGCAGGCACAACCTGCGGCGGCGCCGGGGCGAGGACGGTGGCAAGTCCCACCTCCCTACCTAGCACCTCGAGGAGGGCGGCACACAGCCGATCCAGGAGTGACCGGTGCTCAGCCAGGGTCGTTTTTACACCCAACATCTCCCAGTTCGTACTCACCACCTGATGTTTGACATTGTTGCACAGGGAGTATATGGCTGGACCGTCCAGGCCGCCCAGTCGTGTGGATGGGACGTGGCACACATCACCACACACCAAGGGCAGGTGTGCATCAGGAGGCGTCTCCTGCATAAGGTCCAGGATCGTCGAGATGTTGTCTGCCATGACCCTAGAGCACCTCCTCCTGATGCTGGAGTCCTGTCGCTCCGGCAGGATCCTGTAGTAGGTGTCTCGTGCCTTCACGATGCTCACCTCACTCTAGTACTCACATACTAACTTCGTGAGGTCATCCTTGGGCATCTTCCTCCTCATGCTGGAGAGGAAGCCCAACACATCATCCACAGCCGCCACCAGTCGGGAATCAGCCCCTCCTGCCTCCTGCAGGAGTGGTGGTGGATGGTGCAGTGGGCGCCATGGCAAGCAAAGCACGCCACAAGCCATCATACGAGAGAGGACATAGGGCACACAATTGTTTGCGCGGCCCGAGGGATTGTAAAATGACACCTCGACCGCAGCGGTAACGAAAGGTCACAGCCGTCGCCTTACTACCACGATGCACCAAATCAGGCAAGTGTAAGTAGTATGTGAAAAGGGCACGGGCAGAAATATTATATTTCTGCCCGTAATCATGCCAAATCTTTATTTCAACTTACCAAAAACTCTTTCATTCATAGAAAATGTGAAAATCTTTCTGAATCAAATTCCTCTCATGATTTCTGGCATGTAGCTAATAACATCTCTAACAATTTTTCTTCTTCATCTTTCCCTCCTATGCTTCACCCAGATGGCTCCACAGCTGTCTCATCTACTTCTAAAGCTGAACTCTTCGCTCAAACATTTGCTAAAAATTCCACTCTGGCTGATGAAGGGCTTATTCTTCCTTCTCCTCCACCCTCTGGCTATATTATGCCTGTCATTAAGATCCTTCGGAATGATGTTTTCTTTGCCCTTTCTGGCCTAGATCCTCGTAAGGCTTACGGTCCTGACGGAGTCCCTCCTATTGTTCTCAAAAACTGTGCTTCTGTGCGTACCTTGCCTGGTCAAACTTTTCCGTCTTTGTCTATCTACTTCCACCTTTCCTTCTTGCTGGAGGTTTCCTCACATCCAACCTGTTCCTAAGAAGGGTGACCGTTCTAATCCTTCAAACTACCGTCCTATAGCTTTGACTTCCTGCCTTTCTAAAGTTTTTGAATCTATACTTAATAAGAAGATTCTTAAGCATCTATCTGCTCACAATCTTCTATCTGATTGTCAGTACGGTTTCCGTAAAGGGCGATCTACTGGCGAACTTCTAGCTTTCCTAACTGAATCTTGGTCATCCTCCTTTAGGGGTTTCGGTGAAACTTTTGCTGTTGCCCTTGACATATCAAAAGCTTTTGATACAATCTGGCACAAATCTTTAATTTCCAAACTACCCTCATTCGGTTTCTATCCTTCTCTCTGTACCTTCATTTTAAGTTTCCTTTCAAACCATTCTATTGCAGCTACTGTAGACGGACATTGTTCTTCTCCTAAATCTATCAATAGTGGTGTTCCCCAGGGTTCTGTCCTATCACCCACTCGCTTGCTATTATTCATTAATGATCTTCTAAGTCTAACTCAAAGCCCTATCCACTCCTACGCTGATGATTCTACCCTGCATTTTTCAACGTCGTTTATTAGACGTCCAACTCAACAGGAACTAAGTGATTCACGGAGAGATGCCACCAAGCGCCTAACTTCTGATCTTTCTATAATTTCTGATTGGGGCAAAGCAAACCTTGTATTGTTCAATGCCTCAAAAACCCAATTTCTTCACCTATCTACTCGACAAAACCTACCAGATAACTATCCTCTCTTCTTCAATGACACTCAACTGTCTCCTTCTTCTACAATGAACCTTCTAGGACTATCCTTTACTAAAAATCTGAACTGGAAATCTCACATCTCATCTCTTGCTAAAACAGCTTCTAAGAAGTTAGGTGTGCTGTGGCGTCTGCGTCCTTTTTTTTTCTCCCTCCCAATTGCTTTCTCTCTACAGGGGCCTTATCCGCCCATGTATGGAGTATGTCTCACATGTTTGGGGAGGATCCGCTCATACAGCTCTCCTAAACAGGGTTGAGTCAAAAGCTTTTCGTCTCATCAACTCCTCTCCTCTGACTGACTGTCTTCAATCTTTAAATCACCGCCGCAATGTTGCTTCTCTTGCTCTCTTCTGCCGTTATTTTCATGCTCACTGCTCTTCTGAACTTGCTAACTGCATGCCTCCCCCACTCCCGTGGCCTCGCTGCACAAGACTTTCTACTCATTCTCATCCCTATTCTGTCCATCTTCCTAATGCAAGAGTTAATCAGTATCTTTACTCTTTCATCCCTTTCACTGGTAAACTCTGGAACTCTCTTCCTGTTTCTATTTTTCCATTTTCCTATGACTTAAATCTTTTCAAAAGAAGAGTAACAAGACACCTCCCGAACTAAATTGGCCTACCCCTCTGTTTTTATTTTATACTCCTACTGTCTTCTTTATACGGTCTGGAAACTAAGCGGGCTTTGTGTTACCCATTTTTGTTGTGCCCTTGGCCAGTTCCTTGCGATGTAAAAAAAATAAAAAAATGTAGCCTTATAACACGAGCTATAGTCACCGTAAGGGGAAAAACACAGTCCCCAACACGCGTAGCACACACTTAAGCACCGTTGGGTATGATCGCCATGTCCGTAACACTGGAATATCCCGCGAAAACACCCAGAGACCCTGGAGCCTCCCGACACACGTCTAAAATATAAAAGGAAGGGTTTCTTTCTTGAACAGTGGTTTATACAGGAACTGCTGAGTGCGTGGAATGAGAAGGTCCGCTCGCTGTTCACACGGCGATGACGCAAACACACCCAATGTTAATTGTGTCTGTCCCTGTGTGCACTGCTTATCATCTAAGATAAGGAGCAATTAACCACAGGCATACACAAAACACTGCCTATGCATTCTAAAGAATGCAAGCAACAGCGGAGCAACACAATTATGTCAATGTCAACTTTATCAAAGAGGTAGTATCTGTCCGAGCAACACAATAACAGATGTGTTGCTGAAAGAGGCAGACACACGTACATACACCTCCGACATGATCAAATGCTGATAACATATATGGTTCATCATACACATACTACATATAATATATCCAGTGCCATAACAGTTTATATAAATGATAATAACACCAATAATAATAAAATAATGCTGATAATAACAATAATGATGATAAAAAGTATTCATGATAAATAAAATAGTGATACTATTACATGAATACTTATGACAAAATAATAATAATAATAATAGTAAAATAATGTTAATAAATAAAAAAAATATATAAATAATATAATAAAATTGTCACAATTAGCATAATAATAATGGCTTGCGTCCCCATTAGTGTGTGCGTGTATAAGCTTTCACAGTATATAAATTCGAAAAATTAAATTACGTAATTCTATCATAGACGAACATTTTGAATATTTCAAATAATTCAAAATGTTAAAACAATAAAGCCCACAAATTACAATACCATATAACAGTCAAATGTTTTTCTAGTGTCTATGTCTTGAAAGTCTTGATGCTGGAATGACCCATGACCATAATACATCTAATAGAGCTCTCCTTTGTTGTTGTCAGCGTGGTGGGTAGGTATTATATAAATGATCTGTAAATACCAGTGACCAGTGACTCCTACACAAGCATATATCAAACAGGAAAAATAATCAATTCTAAAAGATTCATACAATCCTCATGCATAAATACATGTATGAACGATGATAGATAAATGAATATATAGATTCAAACACATTTTTCTTCAGGCACCACTGATCACCACTGGACAGATAGGTCTGACAAATTATATGCATAATCAGTCACAAACTGTAGTCCAAACCCACAACAATGTTCATTCTGATTAACTGACGACTCATGCATTGATATTATATATAAAATGTTCTTTTAATGATTAATTTTCAGTGCAGGACTGACAGATATGAATATACAAAATGTTGACACTAGTTTGATGTTTTGGTTGCCTCATGAACATAAGCCGAGCCTTTCATGTTGCAATACAGGGATAATGCATGAGCTGACTTTTTCTTATGTTTTCTTTTTAGCTACCGCCAGTGTTTATAGTTTATTCATATATTTTTTTAAGTGTGCCTTTAGCGCTTGTAGGGATTTCTCCATGAGGGATTGGTAATTTTTAGCTCTCTGGGATCATTTGAGGGCTACGATGGTTGGCCAGAGAGAGCGAGAAGAGAGAAGAGAGGAGAGAGAGGAGAGAGAGAGAGAGAGAGAGAGAGAGAGAGAGAGGAGAGAGAGAGAGAGAGAGAGAGAGAGAGAGAGAGAGAGAGAGAGAGAGAGAGAGAGAGAGAGAGAGAGAGAGAGAGAGAGAGAGAGAGAGAGAGAGAGAGAGAGAGAGAGAGAGAGAGAGAGAGAGAGAGAGAGAGAGAGAGAGAGAGAGAGAGAGAGAGAAGAGAGAGAGAGAGAGAGAGAGAGAGAGAGAGAGAGAGAGAGAGAGAGAGAGAGGGGGGGGGGGGGAGGGGTAGGAGGGAAGACACACACAATATGTATAAAAATGAAAACCGCCGTTATACCATTGCATATAGGGGAAGTAAAGTGATTGTTGGGTGGTGGTGGGGGTGGTGGTGGTGGTGGTGGTGGTGTGTCCTGCACGACGCTGACAACTAACAATGACGTCACAATCGAAAGCCAACGATTCCAGCAGCCCAGCGAGTATTGGGTGGGAAGTGAGCTTGATTTCCCTGGCGGTTTTGGTTTTGAGCTGCAGCAGCATTGAAGGACAGCTGCAGCAGGCGCCTCCTTGCAGGTATTCATGTCGTAACATATAAAGACTGACAAGTGAACGCTACGAGGTAAGAGATGTGTTTTCATTTTATTACATTAAAGAAAAAACATTGAGGCAATGTATAAAAAAAAACTTCGATGAGGAACCAAATGAGACGAAGGAGGTATAAGTTTTCTTGTTTCACTAGCAAACCGAGTGATTCATATTTGTGATCTATATTAAGCGGGGAAAATGGTACCAGAATAAAACAAATCTGTACATTATTAATGCTAAACTGTAATTTTTTTAAAAGTTTATCCTCTTCATGGCACGAAGGTAAGGAAGGACTTCAATGCAATGTCATATGGCACACAGGCTCAGGACCCTACCAGCTAAAGTTATGAGTTCGCGGATGAAAGCAGGACGGTGCTTAGCGCGACTCACTCAGCTGTAATAAATGTGGAGGATCTAAGTAATGGAGGAATGGCGGCCCGATTTAGGCACATAAACCCCGATTTAGAGACGGGACTGTCTCTGTCTCTGTCTCTGTCTCTGTCTCTGTCTCTGTCTCTGTCTCTGTCTCTGTCTCTGTCTCTGTCTCTGTCTCTGTCTCTCTCTCTCTCTCTCTCTCTCTCTCTCTCTGAACCAGACCACCAGGATTTCCATATAGTCCGGTGGCCAAACCCCATATTTAGGCCGAACCTTTGAATTTGTGGTGCATAATTGTTCTTTGCGGATTTTGATACCCTGAAACCTCTAGTTTTGGAATCTGTCGGGTGCAACTTTTGCATCCTTGAGCATTTTGCAAAAATGACGACTGAAGATAGGAATGGGAATCACTGTTTGGGATTGAAAATTTGAGGTAGGGGTAATAATAAACGGGCATAGATCACACATGTACAGACCTTTGACAACGTTTTTACTACCAAAATGTTCGTATTGATTAGTTTTATCACCTCAAACTAATGATATATGAATTTCGTCAACAATTAGGTCATAGGAGGTCAAAAGGTCACAATATTTGGCGTGAAAATTAAATTCGACGAGCTGACTTTGGCCTTTTCCTTTTACTGATAAATATTTACATGCTGCCGCGTCATAAATATGGACATGGGTAAGCCAAAAAAAACAGCGGTAATTTTGTTTTAGTATCGCATTGTTGTTTGTCTGTTGTTTCTACCAATTAGTGTTGATATTTAGTGATATACTGTGCAATGCAACGGTAATTTTTAAGGCTTACACTGGGGTATTTTTAGTCATTTTGTTTTCTTATGTAGTTTTCTATCTAGGGGCTTCTATTTTGTATGAAATTATTATTCTCTATTTTGTTTAAGTTTTGTAGTGTTTGACAAATATCACAAGAAAAGCATCAAGAGCAGCACAAGGGCTGCACGATCTGCTGGAGTGCAGCATTGCAAGGAACATGTCATTACGATGACAACGCCAATTCCCTCCCGAAACGTTGTTCTCAATGTGGCACACAACAAGGAGCAGCTCATTGAGATGATCACTGAGGAACTTCTAGATAGAACGCAAGGACTCCGGTTACCAAACAGACTTGTTATCACAGGGAAAGCTGATACTCCTGTTGAGGTCTGGCAAGGTGTACGAGTGGAGAGATCAGATTTGCAAACTAACCATGAGGAAGCAGACGTCATCATTCCACACCAGGTTGTCCAGTTTGTTTCTAACACCAGAAAGACTATTAAAGTAATCTCAGATGACACAGACGTGTTTGTATTGCTTGTACATTACTACCACTACTGTCAACTCTCTGCATGGCTTGTCATGGAACCGACTTCTCCTGAAAGGACTTCAGTGAACATTGGAGACACCGTAATAAAACACCAGGCTATTGTCCCACAGCAGTATAGAAGCACGCCGGGGATAGAACCATTCTTTAGCGCTGTGGATCGGGAACGTCCTCAGATCAAGCATAAGATCAAATAAAAGAAGAAAGACTCAGAGGATACGGCCCGGAGGGAGGCAACGCAGGTGACAGCTTTAGTAGACCACCAGGGCGAGGAAGAGGACGAGTCTGTGTCCTGGATCTGCAAGGCGCTTAAGGACTGTTATGGGGAGGCAGACAACACCCTGCTGCCCTTCTTTAACTTTGTAGTGGATCCCGCCAGCTTCACCCCAACCACGGAGAATCTTTTCCACGTCAGTCTGCTGGTGCGGGAACAGTTTACAGATATCATAGAAGAGGATGGCCTGCCCGTCATCCGTTCCTCACAGAGCACTGGGGTTGGCGTGCCAGGCCAAGAAAAGCAGTGCATATTGTCCATGGACTTGGTGGAGTGGCAGGACCTCATCAAGGAGTTCAAGATCACCCGAGCCATGATCCCACCCATGAAAACAACCTCCAGGAAGAGACGATAGGCAGGCACGGGAGCAGCGTTGGGTTACAAGTCTCAGGTGGAAGGAAATAATGGATAAGGATAAATACCTAGACTATGCGGTTTAGTTTTGGTCTTCGTATTACAGGATGGATATTGCCTTGTTAGAATCAGTGCAGAGAAGGAAGGAAAGATGACCAAAATGATTAATGGAATGCGTAACTTTAGTAATGAGAAGAGATTGAAACTATTAAATTTACACTCACTCGAGAGGCGTAGAGTAAGGGGCGATCTGATAGAAGTTTTTAAGTGGATAAAGGGATACAATATAAGCGATGTAGGAAAAGTTCTTAAGGTTAGTAAGCAGGGTAGAACGAGAAGTAACGGATTCAAGCTGGAAAAGAGTAGATTTAAAAAGGAAATTGGGAGAAACTGGTTCACAAATAGGGTGGTGAATGATTGGAATGGACTAAGTCGCAGGTGGTCAATGCGGAGTCTATTGGGGTCTTTAAAAGGAGTCTGGATAAATTCATGGATGGGGAAGAGAGGTGGATATAGGTAGAGTTAGGTAGCAGGAACTACCTCGTGTAGGTCTTACGGCCTCTTATAGCTTCCTTACTTTCTTATGTTCTTATTTTCTAGCTGCTGGCCGTACATGCGTTGACAGGATGCGACACAGTTGGTTGCTATTTTGGAATTGGAAAAATCAAAGCAGTAAAAGTCCTAAAGGCAGGATATAAACTGGACAGCATAGGACAACCTGAAGCCCAACACGAGACAATAATTCGAGAAGCAACCCAGTTTATTGCAGCATGCTATGGAGAGAAAGTTGGACCAAACGACAGCATGTCAGATATCCGATACAGACATTGGAACTCCAGCATGGGCAAAAAAAGTGCTGCGTCAGCTCACCAACTGAAGACTCTTCCTCCTACAAGTGAAGCGTTTGTCGAGAACGTGAAAAGGGCACATTTTCAAGCATGCATTTGGAAGTCGGCACTGACTGGCGAGGCACCAGATATGGATCCTGTGGAGAACGGCTGGGTATCTGATGACGATTTCGGTGTATTAATGCCAGTGACCCTCCCACCACAAACGGAAATTGCTCCAGCAGCTGTTATGAAGCTGATCCAATGTGGCTGCTCAAGCGAAACACCATGCTCAACTGAGAGGTGTGGATGTGTAGCTGGTCAGATGTCCTGTTCTGCTTTTTGTCACTGTCGAGCAGAAATAAGAACATGTCGGAATCGCTGGACATTGCTGAAACAATGGATAGAGGATGCCAATGACTCGGATGAAGATGAAAGTAATGATGAGGATGACAGTGATGACTGATGTGTTTGATTATATGAGAGCTTCCTCATTGGACGCTACTGCAATAGATCTCGTCTCTAAGACACTTGTGTATTTTGTAATGTTCTAGTGGGAATATATTAGCTTAATCCCTTGGATTCATGAAATTCTGTGGATATAAAGCTGATTATTCTCTGTAAATATGTTAATGTATACGCTACCCATTTTTGCGGCCATCTTAGATTTGGTATTCAGAAATATTGTTATTGTACTTTTCCCAGTCTAATTGGATGGTTTAATTTTTTTTTTTTTTTATGTATTATTAGTTTAACAGACTTTCTATTTTTCAGATCGTATAAATAAAAGTGTCTATTGTAATTTCATTGGTGTTATTGGATTCCTTGACCACAAAAACCTATGGTTAGACACCAAAATGACTGTCGTAAGTCAAATATTAAGGAAGTTATCAATATAAAACCATTACTACGTTGGTGTATTATGTATATTAGCCGCCGTCTTGAATTTCTCAAAATGCTCAAGGGTGCCATAATTGCACCCGACGGATTCTTATTAATGGCACACTCAGTGATCAAAATCCGCAGAGAACAATTATGCACCACAAATTCCAAGGTTCCACCCCCTGGCTGCTGGACTAATAATACAGTCACTGGTCCTAAGTATACTGAATTATGGTATCAAGATTTGGGGAGCATCCAACATCACACATATTCAACGTGTGCAAGGGCTTCAAAACTTTGCAGCAAAAGTTGCTTTAGGAGGGGGCTGCAAAGCACGACCATATCACACCCGACTTAAAAGACCTTGGATGGCTGAAAATAAATGAAAAATATTACTTTGAGCTAGGAGTAGCCGTCTATAATATAGTTAATAATAGAGTACCTGACTAGTTGTTTCCATTGCCTAAAGTGAGAGATATGTATGAACAACCAGTAAACACTAGACAGCAGCAACAACTCCATGTGCCAAAATGTAACACTTGCTTGGGAACAAGCATGTAGCTGGTCCAGCTTCATGTAGCTGGACTTGCTTTCTGGAACAGCTTGCCAAGCCAAGTTAGAGATGCTACCTCCTTACATACTTTTAAAAATCACTTGAAAAATCACCTTTTATGTAAACAATTCTTGCTCTAATTTTTGACGTCCATACCTGAAATGTATTTTAATCTAAACTAACACCTTTTGTATAACTTTTATTGTATGTTTCTAAATTTTTATTTTAGGAAGTTTGACTTTTATTTTTGTTTTTATTAGGATTTTAATGTTTTACAATTTTTTTTTTTTGTATTCAAATATTTTTTATTTGTATATAGAACATGTTCAGTATTCTACCTTTAACGCATGTTATCTTATTCAGAAATATTATAAAACTCATTACTAGTTAAAAGAATAGCCATTATAACAATGGAAATAAAATTCAGATTCTCTCTCTCTCTCTCTCTCTCTCTCTCTCTCTCTCTCTCTCTCTCTCTCTCTCTCTCTCTCTCTCTCTCTCTCTCTCTCTCTCTCTCTCTCTCTCTCTCTCTCTCTCTCTCTCTCTCGCTCTCGCTCTCGCTCTCGTTCTCTCGCTCTCTCTCTCTCTCTCTCTTCTCTCTCTCTCTCTCTCTCTCTCTCTCTCTCTCTCTCTCTCTCTCTCTCTCTCTCTCTCTCTCTCTCTCTCTCTCTCTCTCTCTCTCTCTCTCTCTCTCTCTCTCTCAACCTACTACAAATACTTAAAATTTTACCCCTGCATACAAAGATTTTACTACGCATATTACACCGAAAATATCTATTTGTCCAATCTGACAATGACCGAATGACATGACACCCTATCATGACATATCTAGCTGTGTCGTCCATTCTCTAATCATAGTTAACATTCATGAAGTCTAAAAACCTCAAGATTATTGTTAGGTAGATATAATACATTCATCCTCGACAATGAATGAATCAGATGTACGCATTCAATTTTAGATTCAGTAGCGAAAAAAATATTCCTTCCTTCACCAATTATATTATTAAAGGAAATACTCTTCACTACTTGCATCTTCCCAAGTGACCACCACCGGATAGAAACTAATCAAGACTCAACCATTTCACTCAGTTATTTCTTTCCTCTCCCGCTAACACAGAGGGGAGGAAACAATCAATTTCTCCGTCAAAAGTTTGCAAGGGCACGATACTTTTATAGTCTTTTTTTTAACTTTTAAACTCCCTTGACTGCTCCCCATTCTCCTTCCCCCTCCTTTATTCACTCCCTAAGCCTTCTGTCCTTCACTGTAATTAAAATTGTTTGAGAGGACTTAAGAGGTCATTAATTCACATCAGGTGTGCAGTGTAAGCAAACGTTAGGCGCAGATAGGTACTGGAAGGCTTAAGGAAAAAATATATAAGCAGGAAAACTACGGGACACCTACGAATAAGAGCAGCTAAACAGACACACATGAAAATAACTATTTATTTCCCGCTGAACCTCGTATAATGAGGTGAATCCAACGAAAATAAGAAAAACAATAATAATTTTTTTACGGTTGTTATCTACGTTGAATTATTCGCACATAAGAAAGATAGAGTTTTGATTATTAATATTACATAAAAACAGAAACAAACTTTGATAAAAGCGAAAAACAAAGATCAGGAGTATGTGAAGGAGGTGGAATAGAAAAATAAGTGGATGAGAGACGGAGAGGAGAAGAGGAGGAAGAGGAGGATATGGAGAGTAAAAAAAGAAGCGAAATGAAAGTGGTGGAGAAGAGGAGTAGTACGAATGTGAGAACCCTTAGGGAAGGGATAAGGAAAATGTTGATGGCTGAAATAACTCACCCACAGCAGCCAAAAGCAAAGTGATATTTAATTAAACAAGAGTTGTTACATGACGTCAGAAAAAAAGTTATTCCACACACAAAAAACACGACAGACAAAACAACACTGAATTAAAAAGGAAAAATAGAATGGTGTAAATAATGATTGGCATCAATAATAAGTGTCAGTCAGTAATCACTTCTAACATATATAATAACCTGCATTACTATTACTATTGAATTACAACTATTATCACACATGTGTAACAAGTAGTATAACTTCCATACAGGGTATTTTAATATACTTAACATCAAAAGAACCAATACATTTTTAGAAACGTCATAAACATATAATTATATAAATATAATGTATATATAGTTATATTTTATCTTTCCTGGTTCATCGTGAGAACAAAGCACAGCTTGCACTTTGTTAGCTCGAGCAAGTAGGTCACAGGCCAAATGTATATATATCAGCCTTTTATAAATGTCAACGACAGTTAGTAACAGGAGGAAGGAGTGGTCAGAAGCCGGGGAAGGAAGACAGAACACCTCGGATCACGATACGTACAAGACGTTCATCTCATGAGCTCCGCCGACACTCACTGGCTGGTTCACTACATATCTGGTTGCAATATATCTCAGTTCCTTATTGGACTTGTAAATAAATGAGTACCCACAAGATGTACCATTTTAACTTAGCCCAAACAAGTCTCTACAATTACCCAGACTTATAAATGGTGGCGTAAGTGGTGTGAATAACATACCCAACGTATTTCTACAAGCAAATCTACACCTCTACAAGAGTTAACAGACTCCGAGCATTACACAGCTTTACCATGTTCTACCAAGTTTATACGCCGATCTACAACAAGCAACTACTACTACATAAGCTATACGAAGCTGGACGTTCAGCATAACTCCTACGTACTAAAAAGTACAACAACGTACAACCACAGTACTGCAACGTTCTCCGGCGCTTATAACAACCACAACCTGCCAGTTAACAACCATTACCACAACCACAACCATCAACCAGGCACCCTACGTACTTTTACCGCATCCACCCAGCATAACCAAGCCATTATAATCGTTGTCAAGCCTTAACCTAACGCAACCACAAGCCAGCCAGCAACTACAAGTATTCCTGCAAGTCCAAGTCTACTACAGTTCACAATCAACACTGTCTGAACAACATTCATTCTACAAGGGAGAGAGAGACGGACAGACTCGTAACTGTTGCAGCGTCATCAATTACTTCGGCACAAGGTCGACAGCACTCCACTGCAAAACATACCGCTCTCCAAAACATCAACGTCTCACCACTCTCCATAGTCTACAGTCAAGATACAAGCGTTCACATTACGAAAGACCTTCAGGAACCTGTACAACACACACATATATCAGACAGCCACCCCCAGCATCTCGTCATGGCACAAAATAACAGCTCCAAGACTCAACATACATCAACAGCTCCAAGACGCAACACACATCAACATCTCCACCCCCCATCCATCAACACGCCCTGAGCTGACTCTTCACAACCTGGAACAACCCCCCACATACCCGACCCCACCGGAAAGCTGACTCGACACTACCCTACCACACCACCCGCTCCTCACTATGGACCTGAGCGCGTGCACCACCACAACTGCCTGAGTTCATATTTCTTATTTGTATATTTATATGTTATTATCTTTTTTCTTATATGACCTCTTTGACAGATGTGTATATCCGGCCACTGAACATCCTTCATCCTGGCACCCAACCATCTGGTGTGTTCATCCTTCAGTCACCGGAACTCACCTTATCAATCACCTACTGATAGTAGCTAACAGCTAAGTAATATTTTACAGTTTTAGGTGAGGAGGTATTCCTTTAGTATCTAACACAGTGGTGAGCAGGTATACATTTCGTGTCTAACACAGTGATGTTCAGATACACAACACATTTACGACCAATTTCAACGTTAGAAGAATTATAGTGCTGTTTTAACCTACGTGTACATTTCAATTTACAATGGCTACGTTCAGTACATCTGTTCAGACACCGTCATGGCGCTTAAATCGTGCTGTTCAGCAAAAAGCTATCTATCCCTCATACTATAGGCGAAGTTCTAGACCGCAGTATTCCCACAACTTTTTCCCTTCTACACACGGTAGAGGTAGATATTCTTCCCCAAATATGCAACATAGGCATTACACAAGTACACCGTATCAGGTGAAGCGGCAATATCAAAGGCATAATAGCTACAAATACGTAAATAATAGGTATTTTTGTTTCTTTTGTAAAGTCCCAGGACATACTCTGTCACATTGTAAATCAATAGACTACAATCAGTACGCATTTTACAAGAAGCAGTACTGCATATATCCCAATTCCTGGACACATAACACTAACGAGTGCCGTACTTTGCAATACAGGCAACAACAAATAATCCCTCCAGTCGTCGTGGAAAGGTGTAAGCGCCGTACAAGACACCCCTACGTAACACATGTCCCTCATGCAGACACACACAATGAGAAAATAGGACAGGCTTCACCAGAAATTAACATAAAACAACAATTTTTTCCTTTACACATGCCAGACAAGGTTAAACCTATCATTACAGCTCATATTACTAAGCAAGCATTTACAGGGTACCTTCGAAGTGACATTACAGCAAATGAAGATGATTTAGCCGAGGTACTTATAGGGAACATCTACTTTATACGAAGTCCTCACTGTGCCTGTCATGCACAAGAACAAGCAATTAACTGCTTTCATGGACACAGGTGCAGGAGCAAATATCATGGACATAGATACGTTGAATGCATTACGTAAAGAAACGAAATCTGTCCTCTTCTTAGAACCTCCGTCAATCAGACTGACAGGTTTAGATTGCAAGAAATTCCCTGTCATTGGTAAAGTATGGCTTAACTTAAAGTTTGAGGAATTCGTGCCTGCAAAACCTATCTGTTTCCATATATCACAAGGATTATCATTCCCTGCTGACCTCCTGATAGGTATATCAACAATGCGAGAAGAATGCATTGAGGTTTGTCCACACATACATGGGATTAGGTATTATGGAACATTTATACCCGAAATAACAAATCCTTCACCAGTGCTTACATTTTGTACTGCAACAGTGCAAGCTCCTGAAATTGACATACATGCAAAAACTAGCGTGCCTGAGCGGCCATCAGAGGTGATAGCTCACAGTGAAATAGTTTCACTGAGTAACACTGAATCTGATTCCTGTACTACCCCTAATGTTCTCTGTCCTTCGCTAGATTCTGAGACACATCGTGGCTGTCTGGTGGGAGACGTCTCGCTAAACGGTCGCGAATATTGTTTGGTGTATCTGAAACTTGCAGGTGTGAATGAAGAATGTTTGAGTGAATCAGTACGTGTGAAGACTCTTTTCATGGAATCAGCATTGTGCAGTGTTAACAAAAAGGGCATTGCTAAAATGTACATTCCTAATAAGTCACCATGCACTCAAAAACTGCACACAGGGATGGTACTTAGCAGATTTCGTAGTCACACCAGCGCGCGTATGTGTGATTGCGACTCTGCCAGTAGTTCCCATTTTGTCAAATGGAGACCCTACCACTGATCATGCACAGTTTGTTCATGATGCCCTCCGTCCTTCCTTAGAGGAAATATATTTTCCGGAGTCAAAGCAGGCACTATTGCAAGTACTAACTGCAAATCATGACATAATTGCCATACAGGGTGATTCTTTAGGCACGACAAACCATATTACTCATCACATGCCTTTGCTACCTGACACACAACCTATGCATATAGGTACATTCCTGCATATAGGTTACCCCACTCACAAAGGTCTATACTTGATGGCATGGTTAATAAAATGTTAGAGGATGATGTTATTCAACCATCCACCAGCCCATGGAATTTTCCATTATTTTTGATTCCTAGGAAAACAGGAGACTGGCTACCGGTTGTAAATTATCGGCGCCTAAATGATGTTTGTCAAATCACCAGGTATCCCTTACCTGTATTACAGGATATTCTGATGTCCATAGGGCCAGATAAGAAAGTGGTCTCTACACTGGACCTTGTCAGTGGATACTGGCAGGTCCCATTAGATGAAGTATCTAAGGACCTCACAGCGTTCAGTACTCATTCAGGCCATTACGCTTTCAAAAAGCTACCATTTGGAATAGCAGGTGCACCACTAGCATTTCAGTATTTAATCAACACTGTTTTCTCAGAATTACTAGGAGATTCAGTTTTTGCTTTCCTGGACGACATAGTTATTTGTACCCCTGATACGAATTCTCACCTACGAACACAAGACAGGGTACTTTCTAAACTTAAAGATGCTAACTTGAAGGTTAAACTAACCAAATGTTCATTCATGAAGAAGCAAATTTCTTTCTTGGGTCATGTTTTGGATGCCGATGGGCTACATACTACCACGTCTAAGGTAGATGCAATGATGAATTTTCCAATACCTAAGAATGTCAAAGCCCTCAGAAGTTTTTGGGCCTCAGTGGTTTTTACAGGCAATTTATCATGAATTATTCACAAATTGCAAGTCCAGTAACACATCTATTGAAAAAGGATGTTAAATGTTCATGGGAAGCTCCACAAGAACAGGCATTTAGTAAATTAAAGGCATTGTTGTGTGATGCCCCAGTTCTTGTTTACCCAGATTATTCACATCAGTTTACACTCTTCACTGATGCATCAGATGCAGGCTTGGTGCTGTTCTGATGCAGAAAAATGATAGAGGTAAAAGGCGCGCATTGGCTTATGCCAGTAGAACTCTCAATCCCGCAGAGCCTAACTATTCAACCACATATAAAGAAGCTTTAGCGGTTGTATGGTCTTTAAAGCATTTCAAATCTGTCATCTATGAGTACAAAATTCTTTTTAAAACAGACCATGCACCTGTAGTGGAATTGTTCAATTCAAAAGAATTGTCAGGCAAATTGGCACGTTGGCGCCTGACGATACTAGACTTCCACCCAATATGTGAGTATCTGCCAGGCAGAGTAAATTTCGTGGCTGATTCATTATCACGAAATATTGCACTTGTAACCGCGACACCTGAGCAACCAAAACATGACACCCAAATCGTTATTCCCAACAGTGAGGAGGAACAGCGAAATGATCCCTTCTGTGCTCCCATCATTTAATAATTGGAGTCAGCAGATGATACACAATTGCAAAAATTACCTGTCCCGCTAAATGAGTTTAGGTTACAATACAATCTTTTGGTGAGAGATACATATCTCACGACAAGACAGGAACCAAAACGCCAGGTTACACAGCTGGTAGTACCTTCAGCACTTATAGCAAGATTTTTTTCCCTTTTACATGATTCTAGCCTTGCAGGCCACCCTGGGAAAGATAGATGTTTGCACAAAGCACGTTTAAAATATTTTTGGCCATACATGCGCCGTGATATTTGTGCACACATAGATACATGTCAATCATGCACTGAAACAAAGGGTTCAGTCGGAAAACCTGCCCCTATGCTACCTTATCCTACACCTAAAGGACCTTGGGAGACAATAGCCATTGACTTGCTAAAACTCCCACTAACAAAATCTGGTTCTCAATACCTGTTAGTAGCCATTGATAATTTTCTAGATTTTCGGTGTTGGTACCACTGAAAGACAAAACGGATCGAACAGTTGCAAAAGCACTTATGGATGAAGTTTTCTTTAAATGCAATACACCATCCACATTGCTCTCGGACAATGGTACCGAGTTTAACAATCAAATTCTAGCTGAAATTTGCAAACTATTCAACATAAACAAATGTAACATAACTAGCTATCACCCTAGCAGCAACGGCATGGTTTTAACACAAAATAGGAAGATTATTAAACTCCTGAAGTCATTAGCTTAACCTAACAGTTCTCACTGGGATGAATGGATGCCCCAAGTGTCTGCCACACTTAACTCTTCCTTACACAAGTCTACATGTGAAACACCACATTTCATTGTCTTTGGGCAAGACAAAAGACTACCTTACTCTCTCCTAGAGCAGAGTCCACAGCCAATATATAATTTTGATGACTACGTAACAGTTAGAGTGGCTGATTTTCAGAAAATATTCAAGCGTGTCACAGACGCTATTGATTTGTCCAAGGAAGACATTATTAAATACCAACTCCCATACAGCGCAGAAAAGCCAATTGCTATAGGTGATGTAGTATACTTTCAGTTGCAGCAATTTACTTCAAAGTTAGATCCTACATTTGAAGGACCTTACAGGGTCATTGCAATTGAGCATGGACTTAAAATAACTATACAGCACATTTATAAGTACCATGCAAAGACAGTCCATGTAGATCAGGTTAAACGAGTAGCTCGAGGATTAGATACAGGTGAAGATTTACCAAGCCCTAATACTGATACACAGGACACACCTGTAGTTAATGATGACACACACACTGCTACAAATGATTACCGTCACAAATTGCGGTCACACACGCAAATATAGTAGTGTCATTCCATTCCATACCATTCCATTTCATTACATTTTATATCAGTTCACCTGATTCTTTTCCAATTAGCATGTGTTCTGAAATTTTAATGTGGTTTGTTCTCTTTTTAGAAGATGTCTACACAACACACCAAGCCAATGTTATATACACTCTTGAAAATACTTTACATTGGTATTTTACGATTTTTGTTTTTGGTTTAGCTACACATTATTCTGACCAACCAACTACTAGCAGAAACTTAATATCATTTTCATTTTTACCTTGTAACTCTTGCATGATAGAAACTCTAATGGATAACAGCAACTTGATAAACTACCTATAACTATTCACATTAGAATGCTATTATGTAAGAGTTAAAGATGCACTTACTGTTGCACTATGTTCTTGAATGAATTACTTACATTCCTCAATTGAAGGAATTCTTACGCACTTATTGTTGCATTACATTATTTACTTACATGAAATACTAACGCACTTATTGTTGCACAAGTTACATTTTTACTTGAATAGATTCCTTACGTATTAAATACGTAACACGCCTACGTGAATTACATTCGCTACACGAATGAATTACTTACGTTCTTTCTGTTGTCCCACGATCACTACTTGAATGATAGGATTGTGTACTTACTACCATATTAAACTAGGTAATATATGCATGCCAAGCAGTTGCTCCAGAACTATTTACACATCTACATGATGTACGTGTTGCACACATCTATATGAACTACATGATGCGCACATGTATTACCTATGTACAATTAACTAACCAATTATCATTACTTACCAACGAATTCAAACTCGCAGAGAAATTAAGAATGAATATGTTTCTTACTACAGACCTCAGAAAACATTGATTGATCACGGAGAAACTTATCTCTCATAATATTGTTCGCCAATGACGAATATAATTTTATTACTCAAAGCTGAAATACACTTCCTCTCAATAAGGATTAAGAAATCATTTCCTTTGCAACCACATGGCACTATCAACATATTTGGGAATTTATACCCTACCTAGCATTTTTCAATGGTTCTCTGTTCAATGTAACTTTACCATCAACATCATTGCTGATACAGAACTCCGTGCATGTATCAGACACTTTGTCTCCTTTCTTGGCAGATACGGTCAATATCATATCAAACTGTGCCCAGTTTATCTTTTTCCAATTATAAGGGTTTCAGCTGTTGCTTGTAAAATTTGCCCTAATGAGGATTAATATATTATTCTAAATTATACCATTTACCCCAACTTATCATTTTACAACTCAGAAGGCTTTACTATCTACCTTTGCATTTGCCTTGATAAGATTTACCTCCAATCGGAAGCTTTTACTATTCCACTCCCATGGAGACTTACATTTGGTGTACATTTTACTGTCTCACTCCCGTGGAGAACACCAAATCAATTTTTTTTAAATTCACCTGAGTGACAGTTTCCTGTCCTCATGCATAATCCATACTTTAATGGTTAATCAGGCTTCGTTACCACATGATTCTTACAAGATCAATACAAGAGTGCTCATCACTCTACCTATTATACATCACCATGTTTTCTGAAGCTCATTCAAATATGTAAACTTCATTCAATTTCTTTGTCAGTCAGTTTTACACTCGCTGGTGTCAAAATATTTTCTACAAAAGCGTTGAATCATTATCATTTATGAATGATTTTTTTGGCAAACGTAGATTTGCCCACAACAACGCAACCACAGTAATGTGTATCCAGCGATGTCTCTACCTATGTTATTTATCCATTTTGACTATTACTTATTTACATACTACTAGGCTACTTATACCACAGTTACCCTCACTGATACACCCACACAAATTGTATCAGGTGAGGTATTGTCTATTTTTATTGATAGTTCTACAGACCATTGCATTATTTTACTGACACAGTCCTATTACTCGTACATCAATTGTTATACTATGCACACAGCAGCAGCTCTACAGTCAGACGAGCCTTCGTTGTTACTTGACGCATTTATTGTTTTCAGCGAGTACACCCTCTTTACTTGATATGTTGTTTTCTCAATTTTTCACTGTACTTTTACAGCTACTTTTGCTGTCAATTTTTTTTTTTTTTTAGCTTCCTAGCTACAGTCTACGGTACACACTTTACACTTGAAAATTTTAATCAGTGATTTTTACACATTGTGGATTTACCCACGCTAGTATTGACACATATATTTTTGTTACTAGGCCATGTCTTTGTCTTGATTCTCTTTGATGTTGAACATCATGTAAACCATTGTTTTCCTAATTAGCATTTGTAAAAAATATCCGCATGTTTACTGGGAATTCAAGCGGCCCAACCTGTTACCCTTATCTGTGTGTTATTACAGGTAACTGGGGTCAACCCAAGTAAGAATACTTACAACTGTTGGTGACACTGTAGGGGTTGATTGCCTCAGAAGTGTAGAGTTGATGGGTAGGCGTATACCGTCCTAGCCAGACACTTCAAATGGTAGTTTAATAAAAGTGGTCGAGCGGTTGTTTTATAAAGGCTTGTTAATCAGTAAGTACCAGAGAATAATTACAAGATATATATACATATCTGTACACTGTGAGATTTATACATTAATAATGTCACGCTGTTCGTTAAGTAACGGCCAATGAAACTAATGTCTAATAGACAGAGCCGGGAACAGTTAATTACGTGACAAGGTACTCCACACCCCCAGGTGTGGGGTACACACAGACACACAGGGAGGTGTTGTGAGTAGGACCGCAAGGTAACACGTCCTCCTGGTGATCTCTGTGTTCTGTCTGTCCCTCTCCTCTCCGGCCAGTTGCTGCATATAAGGAACGCTGCGGAACTGGCAGGTTCCGGTGGACATGTCCTCTCAGGCCTGTTGCACTCTCGTAAGCGTCATCATCCTTGGGCAGAGCGCTGAGATGACACACACACCACAACTTGTGCGTGCAGTCCGAAACCAGGGCGAGGTGTGTCTACGTGTTGCATCAAGACACCGGGTTGACTGTCCACGTCATTCTTATGGGCCATGGCGTGATACTTCGTCAACATAACCTCATCAAAAGGTGTCAGCACTCAGCATCCGCTAGGCGCCAGTACAGACACACAGACACTCGGACATCCTGTCTTAGTATAGATTTTAGATTAACACATACATATAATATAGAACCAGTACGCTAATATCGCTCTCCCCTTATAACAATGCGTCCTCGCATTGTATAAGGACATGTATACCTAACTGGTGTTACATCGTTGTGTTATCTATACCGATTCTCAGTGTTGACAATCCTTCCCAAATACCTATACAAGGTGAGGGTTTACATGACAACATAGCAAAGAGGAATGTTTGGTAAACAGGAGTAATGATATTTACTATGTCCAAAGAGGCAATGCACTTAAGGTCATCAATAAACTGGTAAAATACTTTACAACAGAATCTAAACATGAGTTATTAAAAAAAAAAAGAAATCAAAGTCTGTTAGTAATGTGTTAATATCCCTGCAAATTTTAAGAAGTGCGTTTGCCAAAACTCTACCGCGTAGTAACTAATAAAACCCGAAGTGTGGAGTGAAGTAAAACCAGCAGGGCCTTGAGCACGGAGTAATAGCACTGGCAGTATTTTTTTTATTATTTATATTTTAAAGACCTGCTTCTTTAAACTTAAGGAGTGATACGGCTTGTAATGGCTAATAAAATCTGACTCCGGATCTGTATATAAAATTTTCCACGTTAAGATATGCAGGGTATTTATTTCATTGCATATCAGAGAGTAATGTATTTATTTAATCATTCTCTAAGAAGTGATAAGAGCTGCTATGAACCTATTATTTACGGAGTAAAAGCTTCTCAAGCTAATAAAAAATATAGACCCCTGGTCTGTAATATAAATTTTCACGTTAAAAATTTTGCATGTATGTTATTTCATTGAAATATCGGGCGATTTAATGTATTTATTTAATCATTCTCTAAGAAGTGATAAGAGCTGCCTTCAGCTAGAATAGTTTCTAAACAATAAAATGTGCAAAAAGAGTGCCAATGGCAGTAATTAATCTCTTTTAAACACGAGTGCCTGTAGCATTAGCTGCTAAATTAATCGTTTATGTGTTTAAAAATACCCTTTACATATACAAAAATTTTCCTGGGAGATAAATTGGCGAAATAGCACTAATGGCCTGAGGAAGAGTCTTCCGGCAGGGGCAAAAAAAATACTACCTGCAACGGATTGTTAGAATTAGAACTTAGATTTTAGTAGAGGAGATTATTCTGAGGTGCAGTAAGGTTTTTTATGTTACAAGCGGAGGGTATTCGGAGGTGATTACATTTATCCTAAATTTCAAGAGTTAATTCTTCAAACAAAAGGTTAATTCCCTGTACTGTTTTTTTCCTGCTTCCTCAAGACTAGGAGTACTCTGCTATACTATATATACTAGCAAATAATTAACTCTCTTTTTAAAACTTTTGTTTAAGAGTCAAAAAATTTCATAAGTAAAACTTAATTAAGTTAACTACTATCTCCCATCTCCTGGTTTTTAAGGCAATTCAAGAAGGAGAATTGAATAATTTTATTACAATAAGGGAAGCTAATAAATTATTAAGAATTACAAAAATTATGAAATATTAGCGGTAAGCAATTTAAAACATCTATAGAAAAAAACTAACAATTAATTACTTGAAATTCTTTCACATGGCTATTTAAGCAAAAACCAATGTGCAAATACATATCTCACCACTAAGTGTTATTTATGTAAAGATTTGGCGTTTTTAAAGTATTTTCCTTGAAAGGTCAGCTAGATGTTTGTATACTCACTAACATTGTGTTAGAGTCAGCACAGCAAGTCCTTCCGTACTGCTGAATCAGAAGGGGGTTTCTCCAAGGATGTGGTACAGATGTAAGGAATGATGAGTAGACACTTCCGGCCGGGGCGCTGGCTGGCTGCTGGCTGAGTGGCGGAGTGGCTGTCTGGCTGACTGGCTGGCTGGCTGAGGAGGCGTTGTGAGGCTGGCTGAGTGGCTGCTGGCTGGAACTGTTGACAAGGGGTTTGCTGAATTGGAAGTATTGGAAATTAATGAGTTTGGCTAGTTGTCCCTCTCGTCTTTCTTCATGATAACAATTCAAATCTTGTTTCCCCCCGTCTGTGCCATGATAAAAACTTTACGTCTTGTCCTTTGTAATCTTGATAACCTCTTATTCCACGCGTCCTCGTCCTCGTTCTTGTCCTCTTGAAAAAATCTGTAGTCCCCCGAGCAATTTTAATGCAAAAGAATCTTGTCCCCCCTGTTCTCGTCGGAATCTCTGAGTCAATGTAGGCTGGATTCTCTATACTGGGGGGTTTATTAATTAATAACTCTGTTGTGGTTTGAGTAATGATATGAACGGGGAGATCTTTAAGAGGAGATGCTGAATCGCGGAAAAATCACGCAAGGCCAGTGTTTGTCTGACGCAGCTTAAGCAATTTTTTGGGCTCTCTCTGTCTCTCTCTTTCTTACGTTCACGGACTCTATGTGTTTCCACAATATATCGCACACGTGTATTAATTATCGTGTATCGCACAAAGTGTTCATTATTTTACGGGACTGTAATATATTGGTTGTTCGTATCCCAAGCTGTTTTATCAGTTATGTTGGCCTTTAAATAACCTTTATGTTACTGGTAACGGATGTCACAGCTATTAAGATATCCCACGCTTGCCAGCATTTATGTTACCTTCTTAGTATGGTTAGTTTTTCGGGTAACGGGTTCACACCATGTTGATACTGGTTACTAACCTGTAAGGGGTGATTGCCGGATAATGCCCTCTTGACGGGCTGGTAACTTGCTTCGTTGCCCAGAGGTTACACATCAATAAAGTGGTATGGGGCTAATCGTGGTCGAAACGGTTCTTTAGGTAATTTATAAGTATTCTTAGTGCCAAAGGATTCGAGTAAAACAAAAAATACTACAAAAATATATTATTATAATTATATGTACACTTGTGAAGGTTTATACATTAATAATGTCACGCTGTTCGTTAAGTAACGGCCAATGAAACTAATGTCTAATAGACAGAGCCGGGAACAGTTAATTACGTGACAAGGTACTCCACACCCCCAGGTGTGGGGTACACACAGACACACAGGGAGGTGTCGTGAGTAGGACCGCAAGGTAACACGTCTCCTGGTGATCTCTTGGTGTTCCCGTCTGTCCCTCTCCTCTCCGGCCAGTTGCTGCATATAAGGAACGCTGCCGGAACTGGCAGGTTCCGGTGGACATGTCTCTCAGGCTTGTTGCACTCTCGTAAGCGTCATCATCCTTGGGCAGAGCGCTGAGATGACACACACACACACCTTGTGCGTGCAGTCTGGAACCAGGGCGAGGAAGCAAGCAATTATACACCCAGTCACCAACTCATCGCCCTGTGGATCATTCACCGCCTTGTGGATTACTCACCGCCCTGTGGATTACTCACCGCCCTGTGGATTACTCATCACCAGGCTGCAACACTGCCACGGCGGCAACACTGGCACGGCGGCAACACTGCCGTGCCCGCAGCACTGCCACGGCGGCAACACTGCCAGGCCCGCAACACTGCCATGGCGGCAACACTGCCACGCCGGCAACACTGCCACGCCCGCAACACTGCCATGGCGGCAACACTGCCATGCCCGCAGCACTGCCACGGCGGCAACACTGCCACTCCCGCAACACTGCCATGGCGGCAACACTGCCAAGCCTGCAACACTGCCATGCCCGCAGCACTGAAACGGCGGCAACACTGCTACGCCCGCAACACTGCCATGGTGGCAGCACTGCCAAGCCCGCAACACTGCCACGCCCGCAACACTGCCACGCCCGCAGCACTGCCACGGCGGCAACACTGCCACGCCCGCAACACTGCTATGGCGGCAACACTGCCACGCCCGCAACACTGCCACGCCCGCAACACTGCCACGGCTGCAACATTGCCACGCCCGCAACACTGCTACGCCCGTAACACTGCCACAGCTGCAACACTGCCACGGCTGCAACACTGCTATGCCCGTCAAACACCACGTCACGCATCACATCGAGACCACAGGACCACCAGTACACGCCAAGGCCCGTCGCTGAGCTCCAGAACGCTACCGTCAAGCCAAGGCCGAGTCCGAGTCTCTGATGCGCCAAGGTATTGTGCGGCCCAGCAGCAGCAACTGGTCATCAGCCCTCCACGTCAACCCCATCAAATCGGCCACACTGTAACTCCAGCAGCACCGCTCCACCACCAAGATCTCGTTCCTCCTTTTTTTTTTCTTTTTTTTTTTCCAGTGGGAAGGCTGCTTTTAATTGGAAAACATCAACATATATATGAAAAAACAGATTTGAACAATAAATATTACATTGGTTTAAGGTCAGCGCGCTAATGCAGTGCGCGCTGAGTAAGGGGTGTATGTTGAGATAGCGAGTTACATGTTGGTTAATTATTGTTACAAAGCAAAAAATAATATAAAGAGGTATGAAATTATATATGAATAATGAACATTAATAAAAATAAAAGTTATAATAGTTTAGGCTGCAACCACACGTTTTCTCTGTGGAGCAGTGAAAAAGCCCTTCTAGTGGTTTTTAGGGGAGACCGCTACATGTCTACGTGTTGCATCAAGACACCGGGTTGACTGTCCACGTCATTCTTATGGGCCATGGCGTGATACTTCGTCAACATAACCTCATCAAAAGGTGTCAGCACTCAGCATCCGCTAGGCGCCAGTACAGACACACAGACACTCGGACATCCTGTCTTAGTATAGATTTTAGATTAACACATACATATAATATATAACCAGTACGCTAATAAACCTTCCATCTGTGGTCCCGCCAAATTCTTCGTGAAAATTTTGTCTGTGTATTTAGCTCAAATTTTACACACTTTTGACGATAGGAATTAAGCTTTGGGAAGTTTAGAGTGTATGATGTATATATTGTATGTATGTTGTATAGCCTTTAGTTATGTGTACAGTTTCTTTTCCCTCTTTTCAATCCCTAGCTAATTCTTATGTGACAAATTTGAGGACAAATTCTTTAGCGGCCTGAGCAATGTCAGTCAGTAATCACTTCTAACATATATAATAACTTGCATTACTATTACTATTGAATTACAACTATTATCCCACAAGTGTAACAAGTATTATAACTTCCATACAGGATATGTTAATGTACTTAACATCAAAAGAACCAGTATATTTTTAGGAGCGTCATAAACATATAATTATATAAATATAATGTATATATAGTTATATTTTATCTTTCCTGGTTCATCGTGAGAACCAAGCACAGCTTGCACTTTGTTAGCTCGAGCAAGTAGGTCACAGGTCAAATGTATATGTATCAGCCTTTTATAAATGTCAACGACAGTTAGTAACAGGAGGATGGAGTGGTCAGAAGCCGGGGAAGGAAGACAGAACACCTCGGATCACGATACGTAAAAGACGCTCATCTCATGAGCTCCGCCGACACTCACTGGCTGGTTCACTACATATCTGGTTGTACTATATCTCAGTTCCTTATTGGACTTAATACGTATACGTATTATAAGTATACGACTTAAACTAAGCTTTTGTTACTTTGTGTTTGTCCTTGGCCAGTCCTTTCTGATGTAACAAAACAAAGGAGAAAACTATAAAATGGTACAATAAACGAATAATAAACAAAACCCTTTCTTCTGCAGAAGCTACATTCTTTTTTGTACCTGCGGGACAATGCCCGCCTCCTCGGGACTTGAAGGCAACACTTCCAATATTTGACCAGGGACGTTAATTTCTTATCTCCGGCAAGACAAATGAAAATCGATAATATCGAAAATTTAGGATTTCGGAGATCGGCTATTATTGCCAGACATATTTGCCGACCTGTGTTAGGGATCAAACATGACAAAAAATCATAATTCAAGCCGCTTCTGAACCAATGAAATGTTTTCTGACCGAGGGTCCCTTTGCGCCATTCTCTATCGTCGTATTTATGTAGGTTGACCATGCTGTCATGTCATGACCGATGACAAAAAATACGAGAACAGTTGCCTTACACAGGTGAAAGATGGCACTTCGAGGATATACTGTAGTATCAATTTTAGATATCAATCAATGTATTTCACTTCCAGTCGTAAGATTTGTAGCAGTTATTCACAAGGGAAGATTTCTGAAAATCTGAACATAATTATCAAACGCTGTCCTTCCAAAACTGATGGTTATCATCCCTGCGGGAAACATGTATAAACTGGGGGGGGGGGGCACTCAGTAGAGCGCATACCTCCGCCCGAATATTTCATCAAATTTACGTAATATATATATATATATATATATATATATATGCACTCAGTATGAGCGCATGCCTCCGGCCGAATATTTCATCAATTGGTTGCCATGGCAACAGTTGTCAATAGATTTCATCCAAAATTAAATCAGTTCTTCCTTATACCAAATAGACTTGGTATACCGAGTTTGGTCCAAATCTATTCGTAACTTTTCGAGAAATCTTGCACACTAACAGACAGACAGACAGACAGACAGACAGATCGGGGTGAAAACATAACCCCTCCAACTTCGTTGGCGGAGGTAATGAAAAATCACAGGAGAGATGACGTGTTTGACGCTGATTAAATATTGAGACAAATTATGGACAGTTTCTCAATATGACACCACCGGGAACAACAAGGCTAAAGAAAAGAAAGCCAAAAAATACGTAATCATGTAATAATTATATGCTCTTATGCTGTACTTCAGACATGCGTGTACAGTCTAAGCATATTTTTCTTCTGTAATTACGAACACATGACTTAGTCTATCGAACACAAGAAAATCTATAATAATATAAGCGAAAGTGTGTCTGTCTGTCGTCTGTGTGTGTGTGTGTGTGTGTGGTATAGGTTCCGCCCCCCGTGGTGGAATCCCATAATATGACACAGTTTTGGAACCAGCTTGACCAGAGGAAGGTTTTAAGCCCATTTATAGGATGATCCGATCACTTTTTTTTTTTTTTAGCAGCCTATTAGCGAGAATTGTGAGAGAAAAAAAGTGGGTTGCGAGAATTGAGGAAACCTTGATGTAGGGTGATGGGTAATGGGTGAGTGAATGGGTGGGGTGATGGGTAATGGGTGTGGGGTGATGGGTGAGTGAATGGGTGGGGGGTGATGGGTGATGGGTGAGGGAATAGGTGGGGGGTGATGGGTAATGGGTGAGTGAATGGGTGGGGTGATGGGTAATGGGTGTGGGGTGATGGGTGAGTGAATAGGTGGGGGGTGATGGGTGATGGGTGAGGGAATAGGTGGGGGGTGATGGGTAATGGGTGAGTGAATGGGTGGGGTGATGGGTAATGGGTGTGGGGTGATGGGTGAGTGAATGGGTGGGGGGTGATGGGTTGGGGGTGATGGGTGATGGGTGAGGGAATAGGTGGGGGGTGATGGGTAATGGGTGAGTGAATGGGTGTGTGGTGATGGGTAATGGGTGAGTGAATGGGTGGGGGGTGATGGGTAATGGGTGAGTGAATGGGTGGGGGGTGATGGGTAATGGGTGAGTGAATGGGTTGGGGGTGATGTGAATGGGTTGGCGTTAATACATACATTTCTACATCCATGATTTCAGGAAAGTTAGAAGGGGCTATCCGGAGAGTCTGTGTTTGGTGGGCCGAAGGCCCACCAAACACAGGTGGTGGGCCGAAGGCCCACCAATAGCCCTCCGCAGGAGCTAGCCAAAAAGTCCGCCCGGAGGGCGGCTTTGCGGCTAGTTAACAATATGCGTTGGTTTTAAAATAATGCCATGAGATTCCTATAGGGAGGATATAGCATAACCAGCTTACGTGGTTTACGATGAGCATAAGTGTGCTGGCTGTGGAGCGTGGAACCCAACACTAGCATACATCCCATCGCTACCGACCATTTGTACAAACACACGAACTAGCTTACACGAAATATATTATTACGCAATATATTACACGGATGGATATCAGAACACATACACACCATAACATCGTAAACATACACAATACTTATAACGCAAACACACACACACACACACACACACAACCACACACACACACACACACACACACACACACACACACACACACACACACAATCATCACACACTACAAAAACAAACAACATCAACTGCACGATCATAGCCAGTCACACATACCACACCATACAAGACGCCTAATACTTACATCACTTCATACACCAAGCCACTACGATCGTGCCTTATATGCCAAAGACTAAGAGTCACACACAACCCCACCATACATGGCGCCATAAACGTTTACATTCTCTCTCTCTCATACGACTCAGTCTACTAACTCTCTCTTCTCATCTAAGCTTACTCTCTCTCTCTCTCTCTCTCTCTCTCTTCTCTCTCTCTCTCTCTCTCTCTCTCTCTCTCTCCTCTCTCTCTCTCTCTCTCTCTCTCTCTCTCTCTCTCTCTCCTCTCTCTCTCTCTCTGATGATGAAATAAATATGAAAATAATAAAAGAATGCTCTGAAATAATTTCATCATTTCTAGTATTCATTATAAATAAATCATTTCAAGAGGGTACCTATCCAGATCGAATGAAAATTGCTCGAATTGTCCCTTTTTTCAAGAAAGGTGACAATTCTTTAATGCAAAATTATAGACCAATTTCAATATTGCCAAGCTTTAGTAAAGTTTTTGAAAAAGTAATGGTAATGAGATTAATGGGTTACCTCTCAAAACACTCAATTTTAACTCCAACTCAACATGGATTCCGTCCCCAGTTTTCCACTGAATTAGCAGTCTACCATATCTGTCAGAACATTTACAATGCACTGGACAATAAAATGCTACAAATAACAGTTTTTTGTGACCTCACAAAAGCATTTGACACAATTTCTCACACAATCTTATTACACAAATTATCTATCTATGGAATACGTGGTAGTGCTCACAACTGGTTCAAAAGTTATTTAAGTCATAGAAAGCAATATACATCATATAATAATACATCATCTCCTTATAATGACATCACATGTGGAGTACCCCAGGGTTCAATTCTTGGTCCTGTACTGTTCTTAATATACATAAATGACATCATTCGTAGCAGTAATAAACTTAAATTCATACTTTTCGCTGATGATACCACAATCTTCATTCAAGGCCACAATCTTGAAAATATTACAAATACATTGAATGAAGAATTAAATAAAGTTTCAAATTGGATTAAGAGCAACAAATTAACTTTAAATATTAATAAAACTTGCTTTATGGTTTCCAGTCCCCTTATGACTCAGCCAATACACACACAAATAAAGATAAATAATCTATCATTACATGAGGTTTTCGAATTTAAATTTCTAGGGATATAAATTATATAGATAGTAAGTTGAAATGGAAAGAACATATTGATATGGTGAAATCTAGGATATCGTTATACACAGGCATACTTTACAGACTAAGGCACTATTTGAATGTAAAATGTTTACTACAAGTTTATTTTACCCTAATATATCCACATCTTTTATATTGTTCATCTTTATGGGGAGGTGCCTATAAAACCCTCATTGACAGCCTCTTTATTAGTCAGAAAAAGTTGTTACGTTTTATGTTCTTTAAAAATCGTTATGACCATACCATCAGTATTTTCCGAGACTTCAAGTTATTAAAGCTTCCAGATATCATACTCCTTCAAACCAATCTTTTTGTACATAAATCCATACACTCTTTACCTTTAGACCTTGGCTTTAGAGCAATACCCTACAATGTAACCCGAAGACCACATGATTTACGTATACCATTGTGCAGGACATCACATGCACAACAGAGTATCTTGTCAAGAGGAACTAAAAGCTGGAACAACTTACCAGAACATTTTATTACTGAGGAAAACTTAAAATCTTTCAAACGTAACTTGATAAAAAGCATGCTTGACAAATACAATGAAAATTTATAAACTCTTTACAACCATAAATGTCATTGTGTTTTTGTTTTTTTATGGTTAAGATTTTTTTTTTTTATGCATTTAAAATGATTGGTTTACTATTGTTAACTTCCATATTATCATCCATAAAATGTTATATTTTCAAAATGGCCTGACCAGTCCCTTGCTATGTTATTATGTATTATAGCTTTCAGGTCCTATAAAAGCTTCGGCTTATTGGACCTGGCTTTATCACTATATGTAATATGTTCATATGTACAAAACAACATGGCCAAATAAATATATCAATATCAATATCTCTCTCTCTCTCTCTCTCTCTCTCTCTCTCTCTCTCTCTCTCTCTCTCTCTCTCTCTCTCTCTCTCTCTCTCTCTCTCTCTCTCTCTCTCTCTCTCTCTCTCTCTCTTAAATTTTTATTCAAAGTTAAATAAAAGGGGGGGGGGGATTTATAGATATTCAAAGTATTGTATTTGCTTGGTTTCCTGAATGCCACGTATTCAAACTCATGTTATTTACAAGAGAGGGAGATTCTTTCCCAGTTAAAAAAACAAAAACAGAATGCAGTTGATATTTGAAAATTTTACTTTGTACCTGGTAAAAAAGTAATAAATGGAACATTGCTTTTATGTATTCTACAACTGAAACGACTCATACCATTTTTAGGGTTACATGCGTTACGAGAGTTGCCTCGCATTAACTACGACACTGCCACTGCCAGCTCAAGATACACACAGTAGTACAAACGCGGGGATTTTATATATTCTTCCTTTATTCTAGCGTTGGGCACTGTTCCCATGTATCTTGTAGTTGGGGGTCTTTTCATTAGATATTATTATAACGCTGCTCGAATTTTTTGCCAACACACAATATCTAATGTCACTAAGAACTGTTATATTTTCTTTTTAAAGTTCCGGCTCCTGGTTTGTTCCCCATTGAGTATACAAGTTTACAATGTTTATTTCGTGTATGGATTTGCTTCCACATGATTTGAATTTTGTTACAACTTTGCGAATATATTCATCCTCCTTTTGGGTTTTGTTGATTAATCAATATTATAAAAAAAGGTATGCCAATTAGACATGCTTTTAAACGTTTATAAATAAAATATAACAAAATATTTCGCTTTATATAAGGGGTAAAAAAAGTAATCTTATCTGTAACGTGTCTCAAATTCAAATTTAATTACCAAGATTAAAAAGGATTAAGGTGGTTTAAGCGTATATCAATCAATATCTGTTTAATACAGATGTGATGTAATGCAGTTCTTTATTTGTAAACAGTTACCATAACTTAAGATTACTATATACATTTTCTTATTCGAAATATATGGAACTAAAAATACAAATAATACCAAATTAATATATAAAAACAACAAGAGGGTGGCTTCACCACTTTGAAACAAAGTTGAAATCAATTATACGACTCCACGAAAAAGAATGATGATGTTATATAAACATATATAAGGTAAATGTGTTACATAAAAGGTGATGTTATATAACAGATCTACCAATGTATCCAAAAGAAAGGACAGATCTCCTGTAACTGTCAAGGCAAATGAAGTAGTACTTGGTGAGCTGGAGGTAACAGCAGACACCGTGACATCATTCTTTGTGCACTCAGTCTTAAAGAAATTCCTACACAAAATCTTAAGTTTCCTTGATCAAAATCACTCACTTTTCTTGTTTTCACACATTTTATTTTCATTGTTTCTTCATTTAGCTATTATGTCATAGGAAGTTTATCATTTCATAAGGCAATCCCAAGTGTGGGATATCTCATTTCTCACTCATTTCTCACAGGAACACATTTTCACAGATGACGATACTAATAGATACCCCTGATAGAGACACAAGGCTTCTTTTATCCACTTTCAGTCAACCTGTCGTCTCCGTGAAGTGAGGTTGTGCTTTGGTTTAGCTCCCAGGATTAGAATGGCTACGTCTGTGATGGGGAGTGTTGTGGAGGCGGAGAGTGAAGTGGTTTTGTGTGTTGGGGCTGGGGTTTGAGAGTGGTAGGTGTGGTAGGAAGTGAAGGAGGCTGAGGTTAAGGGAGGTAGAAGGGTCGAGGGAGAGTGTAGTGAAGGGTGTGGTGCGGCGCTTAAGACTATTCTGGAGGCGATCGAAGACCTGAAAAAGAGCTTTGCAAGTGAAGTGAACGAATTGAAAAGCGTTGTGAAGAAGCAGGAAATAGAGATACGTTCTCTTAAGTGTGGGAGGTAAAGGGTTCAAGGGAGCGAGTGGAGGGGCCCCATGCAAAGTGAGTGCCTGTAGGGGTACCAGAGCGAGATGTGACTCAAGCGACTATAAGGTTCCTAGTAAGTCACCAGGGAGGGGTGTTTGGAAGGTAGTGATCATGGAGCCCGCCCGCAGGGGGAAAAAAAAAGGTAAAAACGACCATCTTTTGTGCACGAACTCATTTCAGGTACTCTCGGGGCTGCAAGAGGATGATACGGAGGTTAGGGAGGTAGACGATACATTATTACCGAAGGTAAAATCTTGGTTTTTGGTGACAGTCAGGTTAGACATCTTGACAGCAGGTTCTGTGACAGGAGAAGGGATGGCATGAAGTCGGTGAGTTACCCGGGGAAGGGGATAGGTTATGTTAGTGACAAGATAGTTGAGTGCAGGGCGGCCCAAAGGGGAAAAAAAGCCCATCGTCTGCCTGAGCGCTGGGGGAAATGATGTTGAGTGTGTAAGAAGTGAGGAATTGCTACGGCGGTTCAAGGAAGCTGTAGGTAAAGTTAGGGACAGGGGGGGGTTTTCCCTGTGGTGTTGTGGTGTCCTTCCAAGACGCTTTGTTGACGAAATGTGGTACTCCAGGGCTATTGCGGTGAATTGCCGGCTGGCATTCTTTGCAAAGCCAATGGTTGGGCCTTTGTCGACAGCTGGGACCTCTTTTTCGGGCATAACAGCCTTCCCGCAGGGACGGGGTGCATTTTTCGAGGAAAGGAGTTCAGATCTTGTCTGAACCCCTTGAAAGGGAGGAGATGCACTGCAGGCTTTTTTAAGATAGAGAACCGGGGTTTAGACAGGGGGTTTTTGGGGTAAAGGAAAACTTGCGACACTAGGAGGATTTTCAGAAGGCAGGGAACAAAAGTGATTCGTAAAGAAGAGAGGGGAGGAGGGGTTTAGTTAAGATAAAGGAAAATTGACAAAAAAAAGAGGAGTTGCTTGAAGGTTTACTTATACAAACTGTAGGAGTATTTTAAAAAAGATAGATTTCCTGAGGGGAAATAAATAGTGTAGAGGATTTGATATAATAGCATTAACAGAAACATGGTTGGATATGTCAGGAAAGGTATTTCGATCCGGAAGTCGAGATAGCTGGGTATAAGTTATTTCACAAGGACAGAGTAGGCAGACGAGGAGGAGGAGTTGCGCTTTATGAAAGGGAGATGCTTTTGCAGTGTTGTGTTAAAAATTTGTTATAAAAACAGTGACAGCATAGAGTCTATAGGGGTAGAGGTTACGGAGGGAACTGAGAAAATGGTTTTGGGTGTAGTGTATAGGCCTCCAAACTTATGTAAAGAGGATTCAGCTCCTATAGGGGAAGAAATAAAACGGGCCTGCAGATATAATCGATTATGCGTGGTGGGAGATTTTAATCTTAGGAATATAGACTGGGTTTTAATCATAGGTGGACAGCGATGCAGATGAATTGTTAAATATAATCCAGGATAACTTCCTAAGTCAAGAAAATCAAGGAGCCTACTAGAGGAGATAATATTCAGATCTATTGCTGACAAATAGAGACGATTTAGTTACAAATGTGGAGGTCGGGGGGAATTTAGATAAATAGCGACCATTATGAGATCAGATTAGCTTTAAAATGGAAGTTGGAAAAATTAAGTGGCAATAGGCATCGAATACCTAATTTCAGAAAGGCCAATTATGCGGGATTAAGAAGACACCTGGAGGTTATTAATAAAAGGTGTGGGATGGAGGAGCAGAAAGTTTCCCAGGTTCAAGGCGTTGTCAGCTGGAAAGGCCAATTATAAAGGATTAGGAAGGCACCTGGAGGTAATTGGCGGGGTTTCAGATATGGTAGTGAGGTCGAGGCTGAGGAGAAAATTTAGAGCGGTTAGACAGGGAAGTGAGGTTCAGGGCTGAGGAGGTAATTAGAGAGGTTAAAAGGGGGAAGTGAGGTCGGAGCGAGGATGATTATTTTCTCATTTGTAAGGAATATAATTGACGGACAGAAAAGAAATATTCCTTATAGGGAGATAAAGGTCCAGAAAGAGTGATCCAAAATGGATGACCACCAAGTTTAAAACACAACATGGAGTAAAAAGAAACATTTTTTTGAGGTTCAAGGCAGGATTGGTAAAACAAAGAACAGTATAACGTGATGGCGAGGACAGTGAAGAAATTAACTCGAGTTTCTAAGAACAATTATGAGATTAAAGTAGCAGAACAGGCGAACAGGGACCCCAAAAGGGGGTTTTATCAGGTTTATAAAAACAAAGACAAGGGAAAATTTGTTGGGCCTTAAGGTCAGGACAGGGTGAGGTCTTAAATACGGATGAGGATATGTGTAGGACTCTAAATGATTTTTTCTTAAGTGTTTTACGCAGGAGGATACACAGACGATACTGATAAATGAACAGATGTTCAAAGGAAGCGATGAGGAGAAACTCAAAGATATTGTGATAACTAGGGAAATGGTGGGAGGAGGTATAGAAAAAATGAAAACATTTAAATCGCCAGGACCAGATGAAGTGTATCCCAGGGTATTAAAGGAATGCAAGGGAGGTTGTTAGTGAGTCGTTTTGTGCACAATTTTTTGGAAATCGGTTGAGATAGGCGATGTGCCTTATTGTGGAGGAAAGGGAAAAGTTGTTCCCATATTTTAAAAAGGGAGACAGAGGAATAAAGTCAAATTATCGACCCGTAAGTCTAACATCAGTGGTGGGTAAATTTTTGGAATCTATTATTGCAAAAAACATTAGAGAGCATAGATAAACATAGTTTGATCAATGATTCACAAACATGGATTCACCAAGGGTAGGTCATGTCTCACCAATTTTGAGTTTTTATAGGAAAGTTATGAGACGGCAGATAATTATAAGGATGATGATATAATATATCTGGACTTTAGTAAGGCATTTGACAAAGTACCACACGAGCGACTCTTAAATAAGGTTAGGGTCATGGTATAGATGGGAAGGTTCTTCATTGGATCAGAGCTTGGCTAAGTAATAGGCAACAAAGGGTACAATTAATGGTTCCAAATCTGAATGGGGACTGGTGACAAGTGGAGTTCCCCAAGGGGCTGTTTTGGGCCCATTACTATTTTGATTTACATCAACGACTTGGATAGTGGGATTAGCAGTGATATCAGCAAGTTTGCTGATGATACTAAGTTAGGTAGGAATTATTGGACACAGTCTGACGTAAACATATTGCAGGGAGACTTAGATAAACTTAACGAGTGGGCAGTCAGATGGCAGATGGAATTTAATATTGATAAATGTAGCGTTATGAATGTTGGTAGAAAAAACCCTGGTAATAGATACACCATAAGCAATGTATAGCTGAAAAAAATCAGAAGGTGAAAAAAATCTTGGAGTGAGGGGGGAGCCCAGACCTCCGACCTAGGAAACAATGTATTGAGGCCAGAAATAGAGCTAATAGAGTATTAGGATTCATTACCAGAAGTGGTTTAAAAGTAGAAGTGCGGAAGTTATTCTAAAGCTTTATCTGGCTTAGCAGGCCTCACCTAGACTATGCAGTTCAGTTTGGTCTCCATATTACAGGATGGATATAGTGTTGTTAGAAAAAGTGCAGAGAAGGAAAGAACCAAAATGATACAAGGGATGCGTAACTTAGTTATGAGAGGAGATTGAAGTTATTAAAATTACACTCACTCGAGAGACGCAGAGTAAGGGGCGATTGATAGAAGTTTTTAAGGGATAAAGGGATTTAATAAAGGAGAGGTAGGAAAAGTTTTACGGCCTTTTAACCAGGGTTAGAACAAGAAGTAACGGATTCAAGCTGGAAAAAGCGTAGATTTAGAAAGGAAATAGGGAAAAACTGGTTCCCCAAATAGGGTGGTGAATGAGTGGAATGGTCTCAGTAGACAGGTAGTTAGTCGGAGCATTAGGGAGCTTTAAAGGGGAGCTGGATAGGTCAGGTGGGAGAAAGGTGGATGTAGATAGTGTTAGGTGACAGGAACTACCACGTGTAGGCCTCGCGGCCTCTTGTAGCTTCCTTATTTTCTTATGTTCTTATGTTTCCTCTTTTAGCGCGGGTACAGAGATGGAGAAATAGTCCTCCTTCCCCCTCGCACGGCAACCCTTCGCTCCCCTAGAGTGGCATCATTTGTCTTAATCTGATTAGCACCACAATTATGCTGCTCTCTCTCCCTCCTCCTTTGTCTGCGTGAATGCACATTGTCTTTGTATGCTAATTATCTGAATGTCGTTGTGTGTCTGCAATTGTCTCGTTTGGATAATTAATAGTTAACAACTGCACCATACTTTTGAGTTATTAAGCAAAGATATTTATCATATGTTTTATGACATTAAGATAAGATGACTATAAGATAAAGGACATGTGCAAGCATCAAAATACCGTTCTGCTGGGGTTAGAGCGGCAGGGAAAGAATCAATGAGTCTTCGCTTGAGGCAGGACGCGGGAAGACAGTACATCCACCGCCATATGTGTTCATCGTCTCGGGAATTCATCAAAGCTGATAAATGAACAAATGACATGTAACTGGGAGAGCAATGTATATATGTACTCAGATATCATTGGTAGTACTTTGTAGGAAATTAAGTGTTTCCTACGCGCTACACCCGTCTATGGTGATTACAGTTAGAAATCAAATATCAAGACGCATGTGAAAATTAAGTCTCCACTTCCTCCGCAAAACATGATACAGAACAAAGTACTTCAGGCAAGGTAAAGGGATTGAGACCAGAATGTGTTTTAGCACAAGACTTTTATAATTTGAGATGCTATTGACTTATAAAAATCTCTTGCACACTCAGTAAATTGTGGAATGCTGTGGTCCCAAATCACACCTGTTTCATAAGAACATAAGAAAATCTAATATACTATAGGAGTAGCCGTGTGTCTGTCTGTCTGTCTGTCTGTCTGTCTGTATGTCTGTCTGTTTTGGGTAGCCGAAACTGTAAATTCAATTTTGATGTGAGTAGGCTAAAAAATTCGCAAATAAATCATAGGTGGTAAGCGGCTTGGTCCCATGTCTAATGAATAATTTTGAAGGGGAGGTTTGGGCTAAATACACTTTAAAGAGTATTCTATTTTAGATTACATGAATTAACTCTGTGGTAACGTCTGGCCGCATTTCACTAACTCCGTAGACTCATGGACTTACCGTTTGTGTGCGTGTGTGAGTGTGTGAGTGTGTGTGTGTGTGTGTGTGTGTGGTGTGTGTGTGTGTGTGTGTGTGTGTGTGTGTGTGTGTGTGTGTGTGTGTGTGTATATTCATCTAGTTGTATTCATCTAGTTGCATTTTACAGGGCCTGAGTATGGTCCCGTCTCCATATCAACATTCGTATTATTCATCCTTAGTGCTTAGTGTTGGCTGAAACCACCAACCCGGGAAGCGGGTCACAAACCCCCGGCTAACACCCGGTACCCATTCACTGCTGGGTCGACAGGGGTTCGGGTTTTCAGGAAACAGCCCATCTGTCTCCGCTTCACCCGGGGATCGAACCCGGGACTTCTCGGTTGTGAACCGAGCGTGCTACCTCTACACTACGGAGTACCCGGAGGTGTGTGTGTGTTGTGTGTTTGTGTGTGTGTGCGTGTGTGTGTGTGTGTCTGTGCATGCATGCCTGTGTGTGTGCATGTGTGTCTGTGTGTGTGTGTGTGTGTGTGTGTGTGTGTGTGTGTGTGTGTGTGTGTGTGTGTGTTTGGGGTCGATATTCTAATATACATGGAGAGGCGGTAGCGGAGTGGTTAGCGTCTCCGACTGGCGTTCTCGGTGACCCGAGTTTGATCCCCGAAGAAACCCAAAACCTTTCTGCACCGTCGAGTGGCTTAAGAACACCCACATGTCTTGCCATAAACTCTACCTTCGATTGCGAGTGCATCGGAGGACACAGGGGGGCGGCATGAGCCTCTAATCACAGGCGTCACTATAAGAATCCCGCCTGCGCCACCACGGGCGAGGACCAACCATCACAGCCCTCAAGTGAACCTCCAGAGCCTACCACCCGATCCCTGGGTCACCACTGCCTACAGGCGCTATGGGCACAAATGTAAAAAAAAAAAAAAAAAAAAAATACTCCACGTACGGCCAACTCTACATCAGCCTGCCAAGAGTTGGCTGTGCTGATGCCGTCGAAGTGTTGGCGCCCCGTGGAATCACACGGAACGTGGTCTACAATGAGGCACTTTAACCAGTGACTAACGACAGCAACAACACGATTGGAGTTTGCACTCACATTGATGTCTAATATATACTACTATTACGAACATCAATACATGGGTCCGAAGGGCCCACAATCTATATACATATATGTCTATATACATACATACACGCTTATTTATATATTCGAAGATACACGTATACCACATATACACATACATATACACCAGCGGTTCTCAAACTTTTTCGTGAGCGACCTTATTTGGAACATTTAAACCCTTCGCGACCCATAGTAAACTAAAGAAAAGAAAATGTACATTGGTATATGAACTTTATTTTGGAAAGAAATTATACGTGTTCACTATTTTTCTTATCTTAACTAAACTAATGGGATCCATGGTGCTGCTTCTCATTCAACAACTTGTCAAATCGTGGGATCAGTGTTGTAAGGCGGCATCTCATATCGTGCTTGGGGTTGAGCCTGTTTCTCGACTTGATTTTAATATGAGTCAGAGCCGAAAAACCATGCTCGCAAATGTAACAAACTGGAGCAACACTTTTACTGCCTCACCTTCTACAATAGGCTTCTCCTTTTTTTTTACCTGAACCCAGAATTCAGAAAGAGATACTTCTTTTAAAAGTTCCCTCAACAACTTTTCATTCTGAACCTCAATAAGCTTCTCTGGAAGTCCTGGAACATCATCTGGCAGATTTGTTTTCGACATTCACGTCGAAAGGATTTCTCACCCATGATTGGGTTCGAATGTGCTCTTCTGAGATTAGCCTGTCAAAATCTGCCATCAGCTCAGTCAAGTGTGCTACAATAAAACTTGTGGCATCGTCGTAAGATCTTGTCTCCTCCCATGTTTCTAGAAAATCTGCCATAGTTGGAAAAGCTGCAAATTGCCCTCGCTTCACGTAGCGTAGCCACAGTTTTAGTTTGTATTTGAAAGAAGACATATTTTCTGCAACTCCAACAATCGTCTGGTTACGGCCTTGTATACTGATATTTAGACCGTTGAGTGCACCAAAAATGTCAGTGAGATACCCACTTGTAGGAGCCACATCTTGTTCAACAGTTTGCTCACTTATTCAACAGCTTGCTCACTAAAAAGCTAACTGTTTTTGCCCACATTTATTTTCAACCAGGAAAACTTCCTACTCGTCCCGAAGATCTACTAGTCGTCGTAGTACTTTTCCTCTTGAAAGCCATCTGATGTTTGAGTGGAAGAGAAGATGTTGTGTTCAGAGTCGAAATCGACACATAATTACTCGAACAACCAAGTATTCAATGCACTAGCTTTGATTTAGTTGACAATTTGAACTGCTTCATTCGAAGTCACCAGAGCATCCAACCAGGATATTCTCGTTCTCACCTGCGATCAGGCCATATATAAGATCGTCGTTGACATCACATTTCATCAACCAGATCTGCTCACCGACATAGTGGTGATTCTTGGTGGGATGCATTTCCTGATGGATTTCGTGAGTTGCGTTGACACTTTCATGGCGCCGACAGCGGCCTCAAGGAGATTATGATGGCATCCTTCGGCTCCGTCGAGAAGATGTTGCAAGGGAAGAAATATCCACAGACTATTCGGGCACTAAGATTGCTCACAGAGGAGCTGCTTCGACCAGTATTTGAGATGGAGAATCTACACCTGACCAGCATGGATGATCTGGAGAAGCTACTTGATGAACTCGCCACTCAGAGTCGTACCACAAAGCTGTGGGTGTATAACGTCATCAAACCCACATTTCTAATGATGATGTTTTGTCGGGCGACGCATGAAGGCGATTGGCCACTCCACATCAAAGTAGCAGAATCAATGCTTCCATACATGTTCGCAGCCCACAAGTACAACTATGGCAGGTACGGCCTCTACTACGTACGCTCCATGACTTGCTTGGGACCAGAGATTCTGTAAAAGTTCTGCAGAGGAGAGCAGTCACTACACCACAATGCCGGTGTCTACAACGGACAGTGGAGCGACATGTTTATAGAAACGAACTGGATGAGGAAGGGGCATGGACCAGGTGGCATCATTGGCAACACAGAAAATCCTCAAACGATGGCGACGTGGGTGTACAGCATGGATGCGACCATGACCCTGACTGGTGACCTAAAGAAGGTGTCTGGAGCTGACGAAAAGGTACAGCTGACCCACAAGGAGGAATCTACCAGTCGCATTCATCGAGATGGCAATGATCGTAAATCACTGAAGGCTACTCTAGTCATGCATCGACCCACTGGATCCAGCTACCCACGATGCAGGATGTCTGCTCAACATCTCGAATGGTCAACTAGCTCAGCCGAATGTTAACGTAGAGAAGGCAGTGGAGATTGGAGCTAATCAGCTGATCCAGTTCGAAGCACTATGGCCAGAGGGCTTTTACAGCTCACTCACAAAACAGGTCACAACCTTTGCCGCAAAGAAGAAACGTCTAACAGTCGAGGATAATGTCGTCATGGGCCAGGAGGCTATATACGCTCGGGTGATTGGCCTTCTGGTGAGCCAGCGCGATCTCGATCTGGAACAAGTCCTCTCCAAAGAGCTAACTGCATATCTGCCCTCGATGTTTCAAGCTGATGGCCAGATGCGAGTGGCAACGGGAAAAGCTACACTGAAAAAGAACCTCCAGGTAGAAGTTTCACAACTCCTAATCACAAGCCCAACATCTATGGTGGTTGATGTGTCCACTCTTCTGTGGACATTAGAACGGCCATCCCAAGGAACCGTTGACACGTTCATATCGGTGTTCAAGGTCTGGGTCAACGCGAGGCTGCTTGAAGCTGATGTCCACCTGTGCTTCGATCGTTATTTTGAATACTCTACAAAGAGCCGCACCAGATCGGCTCGAGCCAACGCTACCCGGGTCCATCAGCTCGAACGGAAAACTCCACTGCCGGCTCGGGACGCAGTACTTAAGAACTCAGCCAATAAGAAACAGCTCAACACTCTGCTTTGCGATGCGATCCTGAGTGATGATAACTTCCTGCAGCATGCGACACAGAACCACCCGTTGGTGGTTACTGGGGAAAACGACATGCCCACGCAGGTATCGAAGGGTCGTAAGTCGCCTCGTCTGGACCTAGCATCAACACATGCAGAAGCCGACATACTCATCACTCAACAGGCCAGCCACCTTGCAAAAGAAGATCCAGAATCACACGTGCGGGTCGTGTGTGACGACACAGACGTGTTCGTGTTACTTGCTTACTACTACTTGAGTGAGAAGCTCCAGTCATCATTGACAATGCAGTCTCCAATCATGGGTCGGTCTTGCATTGACGTGAAGGAAACCACTCGTAAACATTCAGCAATCGTACCCGAGCTCTTGGCGCTTCATGCTCTAACTGGCTGTGATTCAGTTGCTGCGACTTGTGGAATTGGGAAAACAAAAGCAATCGCTGTGGCTCGAAAAGGCTACACTCTGGATCAGCTTGGTAAACCCTTGGCAAATATCGTTGAAGTCACCGAACAAGCAACAGCTTTCATGGGTGCGTGCTATGGCATTAAAACTCCCACCTCTTCGATGACCAAGATCCGCCAGAAGCTATGGGCACAGAAGACTGGCAAATCGACAGCAGCACCGAAGCTGTGTAGTTTGCCCCCAACTACAGAAGCGTTTGAGCAGAACGTTCGTAGAGCTACACTACAAGTCGCTCACTGGTACAGTGCCCTGAGTGGGGATCCACCAACTCTCGCTGCAGTGGAACACGGGTGGGAAGCTGATAATACTAACAAGTGTTATAGGATACATCCCTCGAAATATGGAGGACGGTGTATCCTACGCCTCGGAGCACATTCTCAAGCTGGTCAGATGTGGCTGCACATCTGAGCGAGCATGTAGAGGTGGGAAATGTGGCTGTATGGGGCGCCAACTTCCATGCACGATGTTCAGCACCTGCGGTGGTGGTACTGCCTGTTCCAATCCATTCAACATCACTGAGAGTGCAACAGATCATGCCGATATCCCTGATGACAGCGATGAGGCAAACGACCGAGCAATGGATGGCGACGATGAGGACGATGAATAGTTCCTAGATATAAGATATTTGGTCCATTGGGGCATTAATTTAGCTTCATTTATTAGAGTATCAATCAATCATTGGGGGCATACGCCGAGGGGCGCGTCGCCTCGCCCACCCTACGACGCCACTCCCGGGGGTCACCACACGCGAGTTCCCATGCAGGCTCCTTTCCCATACCAAGCAGCTCTCGACAAGAAACATCAACTTGCCCCAGCCACGAGCCTTGTGGGCGCCCCCTTGGCCTCCTCCACGCCGGATTGTCTCTTACAGATACAACCCGATGGGAAGGATCGGTTTCAGGGTAGCGTGCCACATGCCCATATAGCCGAAGTTGGCGCTGACGGACTATGCAGGTAATAGGCCTCGATTCAGTCTCATGGTGCAATCGCTGATTTGATACGTAATCATCCCAGCGATACCCCATGATTCTGCGAAGACACTTATTACCAAAGGCATTGATTCGTCTCTTCAAGTAACTATTTAGTGTCCATGTCTCACAACCATAGACTAAGACAGGGATCACAAGCGACTTGAAGATCCGGATCTTTGTCCTCCTGCACAGGTACCGACAACGCCAAATACTCCCGCTGAGCGAGTCCATAACACCGAGGGCTATGCCAATCCGCCGTAAGACTTCTTGACGTGACCCGCCGTCATTATGGACTGCGCTACTAAGGTATGTAAAACTTTCAAAGATCTCAATGTCCTCGCCACACGCATGAACAGACTGTACTGCTTCATCTAGTAAGTCTCCAAACACCTGGACCTTGGTCTTGAGCCAGGAGACCTCAAGTCCCAAAGGCTTTGCCTCCTCGTGCAGCGCCTCGAGAGCCATCACCAGGACCTCCAGCGACTCAGCAAAGATTACTGCATCATCGGCAAAAACAAGATCAGTGATCTTGATATTGCCGACGGATGCTCCACAATCACTTTGATCTACAACCTTGTCCAATACCCAGTCCATACAAGCGTTGAAAATTGATGGGGCAAGGACGCACCCTTGCCTCACTCCTGTATTCACAGGAAAGAAGCTGGATACACCTGCCCCACACTTCACAGCACTCTCAGTCCCAGAATACAGACCAGTTAACCAAACCAATAGTCCTTGCAGGAATCCCGCGAAGTCGTAGAAGATCCCAGAGTGACTCACGATGCACTGAGTCAAACGCCTTCTTGAGATCAACATAGGCTGCAAGCATCCCCTGTCGAAACTCACGTCGGCGTTCCACCAGGACACGAAGCGCTAGGATACGGTCCGTTGTTGACTTACCAGGTTTGAACCCAGACTGCTGAGGTCTCTGATGCTTCACCAGATGACTGCGAATTCGTGTCAGCAATAGATGGGCAAGCACCTTGCCTGGTACGCTGAGCAGTGTAATACCGCGGTAATTGTTGCAGTCCTGACGGTCCCCTTTCCCTTTCCAGATAGGGACGACCAGCCCCCTTTTCCAGTCAGGAGGAATGGTACCTGATTGCCACACGGCAGTCAGGACAGCATGCAACCCGCGGATCATGGCCTCACCCCCAGCTTTGAGGAGCTCCGCACTGATATTACAAACACCAGCTGCCTTTCCACCCCTCAACTTTGCTACAGCCTCTCTGACTTCATCAAGAGAGGATGCGGTTTCGTTAGAGTATAACATGTATGATATGTATTGATATAACTTTGAAACATTTGAGCAACGTGAAGATGCCAAATTGTTGCATTTATTATTAGTATTTATACTACATATTATTATTTATATTATTATTATTATTATTATTATTATTATTATTATTATTATTATTATTATTATTAATATTAATACTATTATTATTATTATTATTATTATTATTATTATTATTATTATTATTATTATTATTATTATTATTATCGGTAGTATCATATACTTTACATGTATGTCTACTTTTAAGTCACGCCAATGTCATGTTTGAGAGATGATAATTATTACAATAGATGTTGTCTGATTCTAAATCGATATGTTTTCTTATATTTTGCTTGCTATCATAATCAATATTGCTTGTAAACTGGCGAAAGACTTCAGAATCATATTATATGCTTTATAAAGCACATATATATATACAGACACTTTATAATTCAACTGCATGTACAGTACAACAGATTATATTAATTCTAGTGTGATTTTGGCATTTTTACAGGTATTTTGGCGGCCATATTGGATTTATGCCATCAATATGGCCCCCAAATGATCCAATAACATCATAATCTACTTCCTTGGTCTCTAAAACATATATTTAGACACCAATTTCATCCTTTTACTGAACTTAGAACAGGAGTTACAGCCTAATTTATATTTTGGTTATATATGGCGGTCATCTTGGTGGCCATCTTGGATTCTGAAAAAGCCAAGCCGGTGACAAGTGGCCACACAGCCTAAATTTCATCTATACCCTAATATCTATCGAAAAAAGTAAAAAAATTATTGTTGCCAAACATTGCAAGGTCCCCCGGCCCAGCCACCG
>JACEEZ010017472.1:15000-27500 GCA_016584305.1 Chionoecetes opilio | reverse complement strand
AGTAGCTACATATAATATAAAACAGACATTTTATATTTAATAATAATTTAGGCCATCAACCAGCTGTTCACCCCCCGCTTAAAGTCTTGTAGCGAGGCGTGGTGGTGGAGGTCGGTTTGGTGAACTAACTGGTTCCATAGACGGCCGTAGCGGGGTAAGAAGGAACGTAGGTGGTGCTCTGTCCTGGAGAAAGGCACAGTCACTTGCTCCTGTCTGTGTGGGGCGACACGGGTGGAGTGAAGGGGTGGCGGGAGCCTGGGGAGCTTGATAGCTGCCAGGTGGGGTGTGGGGAGATTTAGTGCCTTGTGCATGACACATAAACCTGCCACATCCCTGCGCTCCTGGAGGGGTTGGAAGGAGTCAGGCGCGTGGTGGGGACGTTTGTCGTTAACCAGTCGCTGGCCTCATCTCTGGACGCGGTCCAGTGTGGCCAGGTAAGAAGGTGGGCAGGAAGACCATGCTAGGGGGGAGTATTCCATAAGGGGACGTACCTGAGCCTTGTACAGGACTTCAACCCCCTTGGCATCTAGAAAGTGGGAGATGCGCCGGACACAGCTGAGTCTCCAGGCCGAGTTTTTAGCAACTCTCCTGGCATGACTGGTGAAGATCAGTCCCGCGTCAAACTCCACCCCAAGGATGGAGATGGATCTCTGAAGGAGGAGTGATCTGCCCTCAAGCCGTATGTCCGGTGCAGGCAGGTTGGCGATGTCTTGCCTGCGGGAGATAATCAGAGCCTGGGTTTTGTCAGGGGCCAGGCTGACCTGCCATCGACTACTCCAGGTGACGATGTTGTCCAATGCCAGGTTGATGCGTCACACCGTGTCCTGCCAGTCACGTCTGTCGCAGGGGAAGGCAAGGGTGCAGTCAACAGCGTAGGCCTGGGCCTCAGGAATGTTTTTTTTTACATTTGTGCCTATAGCGCCTGTAGGCAGTGGTGACCCAGGGCTCGGATGGTAGGCTCTGGAGGTTCACTTGAGGGCTGTGATGATGGTTGGTCCTCGCCCATGGTGGCACAGACAGGATTCTTATGGTAACGCCTGTGCTTAGAGGCTCATGCCGCCCCCCTGTGTCCTCCGATGCACTCGCAATCGAAGGTAGAGTTGATGGGCAGGGCATGTGGGTGTTCTTAGGCCACTCGACGGTGCAGAAAGGTTTTGGGTTTCTTCGGGGATCGAACTCGGGTCACCGAGAACGCCAGTCGGAGACGCTAACCACTCCGCTACCGCCTCCCCTAATGAGCTGGAGAATGTCATTGAAATAGACATTCCACAGAAGAGGCCCGAGTACGCTGCCCTGCGGGACGCTGGCGTGGATGGGTTGCTGGCTGGAAGTATGGCCGTTGATCACCACCCGTAAGGTCCTGTATTGGAGGTAGTCCTGGGTGAGCTGCAGTAGGGCGCCGCGCACTCCCAGGCTCCTCAGCTTGACAGCGAGACCTCGGTGCCACACCCTGTCAAAGGCTCTGGCGATGTCCAAAGCCACGATAAAGGTATCCATTCCTCTATCCAGCGAGTGGTTCCAGGAAGCAGACTGACGGAGGAGCAGGTCTGCAGCTGACCTTCCCTGCCTGAAACCAAATTGCTTGGAGTTGAGGAAGTGGTGGGCGTCCAAGAAGGTTGATCTTGGCGGTGATGAGGGACTCCAGGATTTTCCTAACAGTGGTGAGAAGGGAAATTGGGCGGTAGTTCTTTGGGTCCCGTTTGCTGGGTTTTTTTGTGGATGGCCACCACTCTTGCCTCTTTCCATTGCGTGGGCCACTTGCACGAGGAAAGGATGTTGTTGAAGATGATGGTGAGTGGTAGAGCGAGCTGGGCAGCACATCCCTTTAGTAGGTGAGGGCTGATGCTGTCGGGCCCTAGCGCCTTCTTGGGATCTATTTGCCGCAGCTGATGTTCTACTTCCTTATTGTTAAATGCGAGACTCTCCAGAGAGGCCCTGGTGAGAATTGGTATCTCTGGGGGCTCGCGTGAGGGGTCTGGCACCGACATCTTAAAAGAAAAATGAGCTGCCAACAGCTCAGCCTTGTCCTTGTCGCGGACAGCCAGTGACCCGTTTGGTCTGGTGAGCGGCAGAATGGTATTGTCAGCAAAGAGGCCTTGCTGCTGCTTCACTCCTCACCACCACTCCTTACTGCTCACTGCTCACTGCTCACTGCTCACTGCACACTGCACACTGCACACTGCACACTGCACTCGCTCCTCTCGCTCTCGCCTCTCTCTCGCCTCTCGCTCCTCGCTTCGCTCTCGCCTCTCTCCTCGCTCTCGCTCTCGCTCCTCTCTCTCTCTCTCTCTCTCTCTCTCTCTCCTCTCTCTCTCTCTCTCTCTCTCTCTCTCTCTATATATATATATATATATATATATATATATATATTTTTTTTTAACAATCTACCTATCTATATAATTATTGGTCCACGGGTCTTATTACCATAAGACCCGTGGAACCAAGTTTCCGCCAAAAAGTGAATAACTACTCCTAAATATTGTCGGATTGAGCTGAAATTTGACATGCAGGTAGTGCTGTCAAAATCAATGGGGGTCGTCGCAAGAAACGTTTTGCGTAAAACAAGCCTTTAATGAGTAATTAGCGTAAATTACTCCTAATTATTGTCGGATTGAGCTGAAATTCAACATGCAAGTAGTGCTGTCAAAATCAATGGGGGTCTGTGAAACAAACTTTTTGCGTAGAACAAGCCCTTAATGAGTAATTCACGTAATGAGTTAATTGGCTGGAACGTGGCTCGCTGCCACGTTCCAGCCGCAAGAACTGAGCCAAAAGCAAAGGGGCCAGAGGCTGAACGCCTATACTTGATACAATTATTGGCAGCAAGCGAAGTGATCTGCTTCTTACCATAAGACCCGTGGAACCAAGTTTCCGCCAAAAAGTGAATAACTACTCCTAAATATTGTCGGATTGAGCTGAAATTTAACATGCAAGTAGTGTTGTCTAAATCAATGGGGGTCTGTGTAACAAACTTTTTGCGTAGGACAAGCCCTTAAAGAGTAATTAGCGTAAACTACTTCTAAATATTGTCGGATTGAACTGACTTTTGACATGCAAGTAGTGCTGTCAAAATCAATGGGGGTCTGTGAAACAAACTTTTTGCGTAGAACAAGCCCTTAATGAGTAATTAGCGTAATGAGTTAATTGGCTGGAACGTGGCTCGCTGCCACGTTCCAGCCGCAAGAACTGAGCCAAAAGCAAAGGGGCCAGAGGCTGGACGCCTATACTTGATATTAATAACAATAATAATAACAATAATAACAATAATAATGATAATAACGATCATGATAATGATGACGATAATAACAATGATAAAATTAAAATAATTGGCAGCGAGCGAAGCGAGCTGCTACTTACCATAAGACCCATTCGCGTAGGGGGAGTGGAACCAAGTTTAAGCCAAAAAAGTGAATAACTACTCCTAAATATTGTCGGATTGAGCTGAAATTTGACATGCAAGTAGTGCTGTCAAAATCAATGGGGGTCTGTGAAACAAACTTTTTGCGTAGAACAAGCCCTTAATGAGTAATTAGCGTAATGCGTTAATTGGCTGGAACGTGGCTCGCTGCCACGTTCCAGCCGCAAGAACTGAGCCAAAAGCAAAGGGGCCAGAGGCTGGACGCCTATACTTGATAATATTAGTAATAATATAAAAGAAATAGTATAATATATAAAGGGCAATGTCCATATGTTTGTTACCGTACTCCTCCCACAGTTTTAGTCGGAGAAGGCTGTAAGCTACATTAGAACCGGAAGGCTCTAACTTAGGTTTTTACGCTTTTATTTTTTCAATTCGGAGACTTTTCGGAGACTTTTTAGGAGACTTTTCATTTTTCGGATCATTTTTTCAATATTATTGGTTAGGGAGGGGAGGGGAGGGACGGGACGGGACGGGACGGGACGGGACGGGACGGGACGGGACGGGGGAGGGGAGGGACGGGACGGGACGGGATGGGACGGGACGGGGAGGGGAGGGACGGGACGGGACGGGACGGGACGGGGAGGGGAGGGACGGGACGGGACGGGACGGGATATTATTATGCATATTATTATGCAAAAAAAAATTAACACGGGCAACGCCGGGTATCCTGCTAGTACCTCATAAAAGTTTACATTTAGTGGAACATGACACAACGTCTCTTTGCTCACCCCCGCTAGCGAACTTCATGTTACGTATAGCGAAGGCCGAGCTTAAAGTTAAATACTTGACAGTTCTTTTTTTTTCTCTCTTGGCTCACGCCCCTCTAGGTATTTACCAATGCCCCCTTATGGGGGCGCGTCCCCCAGGTTAAGAACCGCTGATTTAAACCATTTGCAAATCCTGAGAGAAAACAACTCCATTACAGTAGTGGGAACTAATGAAGGGACAAGGCGAGGAGGCGTGCTGACGGGCTGCCACCCTGGCATACCTTAGTGCCAGGCCGCTGAGGAAAGCTGACGATATACTGATAGGAAATGAAAGTATAAATAACATGGGGCGAGAGCTGCCACGTCTGTACACTCGCTCTTAACACTACCAGGATGAAGTACAGCGTGAGCTTTCCACATGACGACTGAGCCAATACTGAATGCACATGTTTCCTAATTATAAATTATGTCCTTTTCTTTCTTTTTTCATCGAATGTCATAATCTTGTCAGCGAGCGGCAGGCAGTAATGAGTACCGGTACTGGCTTGCTCGGGCCTTCAGTCCTGTTGCTGTACTCATAAATCAATTTCTTTTATTGATCGTTCATATCTTTACTTTACCATCGCATAGAGTCTTTTTCACTTTAAATAAATCAGCTAATATGTTTATAATTTAATCATTTACAGTCTTTCTATTTAATATTTTTAAATGTAGCTTTTCTTGACTCATGAAACCTACATAATCAAATGTTATTTTGATATATTACCATCTATCGAATTCATTGGAAAACACTTTATCAATTGCGTTGAGAGAAAAGTCATTCTTATATAAGCATTCAATCAGCATCACTTGGAAACATCTTTATGCCGCCCAATCACGCCCAAACACGCTGTTCATAAGTCCAGTCCAAACCTCCCTCACCGCCTGCATGCATCACCGCCCTGCCAGGCCACCCATGCACTCATTACCATACTCTCCCGTGCCCCCGTGACTCATCACAACGACAAAGAATGAGGAAACTGTTAAGGGTCTTGGGGTTTAGTAATGGTCTGAAACTTCCTGCGTACGAAAATTGCAACCAGTTTCTTCACAAATAGTTCGTGTTCGAACCTTTCCCGGCAAATACATTGATGAGTGAGCAACGCGCATCGCAGACCAGGATATTGCATGAATACTTTTGATCATGCTACTTATCGTGGAAAACACATACAATCTGATTGCAGATGACGCAGTGTATCAAACATCGCAAGAATGACCTAAATGTATGGGTGCAGGCGACACAGACACAGTATTTTGAATATAAAATGTTCATGTAATATAAATCAACATTCTAATTCAGTACTAGGTTTTACATTTGACAGAAAGAAATATACGTCTCATTAAAAGATAACATTCAATGTTTTTACGCTAATAAGATTTCAAGATATAAACATCCTTAAATAATTTCACCGTAGGCATTAGTATACATTTAGCTCTCTCGTGGGTTATCATAATTTTTATAGTAATCTGAGGTAAACAGATTTTCGTCCATGTAGCCAACCTCTGCCCGTATGCACAAGGACAGATGGACAGATCCACAAGTTTCCTATATATTCTGTGAGCCTGGGGAAGCAACCAAAAATTGTATCTAAAAAAATCAGCCACCGCTTCACACTGCAATCTGCCGGACGTCCCGAACGACTTCCACACCGACAGTTCCCGCGTAAACTTGGATAAACATGGACCACGGGCGTGAGGAAAGAGATCACCAAACAATTTTGTAGAACACTATAATTTTGGACAATTCTATATGAAGAAGACTTTATGTCGGAACGTAATACAGATATCAAACTCTTTCTGCTTTAGTTTGTACTTTACAACCAAATTCCGCGCACCATATTTTACATTTTACGGTGTATATTACAAACTCTTTCGAGCATGTTTTAAGATATTCAGAGTTTAGGCTTGACAAATCTATTTATTCCTATACTCTCACGTTTTTTCGTTTATAAATTTGCCTTGTATCAGCAGTTTAATGCAACATCCTTTTCATCATCAGCGTTATTAATGTCACGTCATACGTACAATAACACAAACAATGAAAATAAACTTTGTCAACGTTACTTTTCCATAATTACGAAGTGTATTGCTTTTTCCGATCGAAGGAGGCGGTAGCGGAGTGATTAGCGTCTTCAACTGGCGTTCTCGGTGACCCGAGTTCGATCCCCGAAGAAAACCAAAACCTTTCTGCGCCGTCGAGTGGCCTAAGAACACCCACATGCCCTGTCCATCAACTCTACCTTCGACTGCGAGTGCATCGGAGGACACAGGGGGGCGACATGAGCCTCTAATCACAGGCGTCACTATAAGAATCCTGCCTGCGCCACCATGGGCGAGGACCAACCTATCAGAGCCCTCAAGTGAACCTCCAGAGCCTACCATCCGAGCCTTGGGTCACCAAAAAACTATTAATATTCCAGTCAGTCGTGGTTGCTTGGAGAGGCAAGACGTGTGAGGAGGCAGCTCCGTGTGTGTTGAGTCAGGTCCATTAAGTGGACAGGTGCAGAGATTAGCGTCGACATGGCTAGTGGAGGCGATGGTGTTGTTAGTGTTGTGGAGGAGGGTGTTGTGGAGGTGTGGAGTGTGAGGAGAAGTGGAGGCGAGGGTGAAGTGAAGGAAGCCGAGGTGGAAGCGAGTGTGGTAGATGGAGGGAAAAGTGTCGAGGGGGAGTGTAGTGAAGTGTGTGCAGTGGCGCTTAAGTCTTTTCTGGAGGCGATCGATGACCTGAAAAGGTACTTCGTAAGTGAAGTGAACGATCTGAAAAGCGTGGTGAGGAAGCAGGAAATAGAGATACGATCTTTTAAGTGTGGAGGTGGAGTGAGTGGAGGGACACATGCGAGGGATGTACCTGGAGGGGTACCAGAAGGAGACGTGCCTCGTGCTACTACTAAAGGAGTGGTCTCTAGTAAGTCCCCAAGGAATGGTGAATGGCAGGTGGTTGAACATGGTGGTACACGCCCAAAGGAGAAAAAGGTAAACAATGACCATGTTGTGTGCACGAACGCATTTCAGGTAATCTCGCGGCTGCAAGAGGAAGATACGGAGGTAAGGACGGTAGACGATACATCATCACCCGAAGGTAGAATCTTGGTTGTTGGTGACAGTCAGGTTAGGCATCTCGACAGCAGGTTCTGTGACAGGGAAGGGATGCGCATGAAGTTGGTGAGTTACCCAGGGAAGGGGATAGGTTATGTTAGTGATAAGATAGTTGAGTGCATGGCGGATCAAGGGAAAAAGCCCATCGTCTGCCTGAGTGTTGGGGGAAATGATGTTGAGTGTGTAAGAAGTGAGGAGTTGCTACGGCGGTTCAAGGAAGCTGTAGTTAAAGTTAGGGACAGGGGTGGGTTCCCTGTGGTGTGTGGTGTCCTTCCAAGACGCTTTGTTGACGACTTGTGATACTCCAGGGGTATTGCTTTGAATTGCCGGCTGGCACTTCATTGCAAAGCCAATGGTTGGGCCTTTTTCGACAGCTGGGACCTCTTTTTTGGGCATAACCACCTCTACCGCAGGGACGGGGTGCACTTTTCGAGGAAAGGAGTTCAGATCTTGTCTGAATCCCTTGAAAGGGAGGTAGGTGCACTGCAGGGTTTTTTAAGATAGAGAACCGGGGAGTAGACACTGGGGTCGGGGTAAGGGAAACTTGCGACACTAGGAGGAGCTTCAGAAGGCAGGGAACTAAAGTGATTCGTAAGAAGAGAGAGAGGAGGGGTTTAGTTAAAGATAGAGGGAAAATGGACAAAAATAAGAGGAGTTGCTTGAAGGTCTACTATACAAACTGTTGGAGTATTTTAAACAAGATAGATTTCCTGAGAGGAATAAATAGTGTAGGGGATTTTGATATAATAGCATTAACAGAAACATGGTTGGATATGTCAGGAAAGGTATTTGATCCGGAAGTCGAGAAAGCTGGGTATAAGTTATTTCACAAGGACAGAGTTGGCAGGCGAGGTGGAGGAGTTGCGCTTTATGCAAGAGATGCATTGCAGTGTTGTGTTAATAATGTTATAAAAACAGTTGACAGCATAGAGTCTATATGGGTAGAGGTTACGGAGGGAACTGAGAAAATGGTTTTGGGTGTAGTGTATAGGCCTCCAAACTTATGTAAAGAGGATTCAGCTCCTATATGGGAAGAAATAAACAAGGCCTGCAGATATAATCGACTATGCGTGGTGGAAGATTTTAATCTTAGGAATATAGACTGGGATCTAATCATAGGTGACAGCGACGCAGATGAATTGTTAAATATAATCCAGGATAACTTCCTAAGTCAAGCAATCAAGGAGCCTACTAGAAGAGATAATACTCTAGAACTATTGCTGATAAATAGAGACGATTTAGTTACATACGTGAAGGTCGGTGGAAAGTTAGATAATAGCGACCATTATGAGATCAGATTTAGCTTAAAATTGGAAGTTGGAAAATTAAGTACCAATAAACATAGAATACCTAATTTCAGAAAGGCCAATAATGCAGGATTAAGAAGACACCTGGAGGTTATTAATAAGAGGTGTAGGATGGAAACCTGACTTTCAGGTTTCCTGACTGGAAAAGGGGGCTGGTCGTCCCTATCTGGAAAGGGAAAGGGGACCGTCAGGACTGCAACAATTACCGCGGTATTACACTGCTCAGCGTACCAGGCAAGGTGCTTGCCCATCTATTGCTGACACGGATTCGCAGCCATCTGGTGAAGCATCAGAGACCTCAGCAGTCTGGGTTCACGCCTGGTAAGTCAACAACGGACCGTATCCTAGCGCTTCGTGTCCTGGTGGAACGCCGACGTGAGTTTCGACAGGGGATGCTTGCAGCCTATGTTGATCTCAAGAAGGCGTTTGACTCAGTGCATCGTGAGTCACTCTGGGATCTTCTGCGACTTCGAGGGATTCCTGCATGACTATTGGTTTGATAACTGGTCTGTATTCTGGGACTGAGAGTGCTGTGAAGTGTGGGGCAGGTGTATCCGGCTTCTTTCCTGTGAATACAGGAGTGAGGCAAGGGTGCGTCCTTGCCCCATCACTTTTCAACGCTTGTATGGACTGGGTATTGGACAAGGTTGTAGATCAAAGTGATTGTGGAGCATCCGTTGGCAGCACCAAGATCACTGATCTTGTTTTTGCCGATGATGCAGTAATCTTTGCTGAGTCGCTGGAGGTCCTGGTGATGGCTCTCGAGGCGCTGCACGAGGAGGCAAAGCCTTTGGGACTTGAGGTCTCCTGGCTCAAGACCAAGGTCCAGGTGTTTGGAGACTTACTAGATGAAGCAGTACAGTCTGTTCATGCGTGTGGCGAGGACATTGAGATCTTGGAAAGTTTTACATTCATTGGTAGCGCAGTCCATAATGACGGCGGGTCACGTCAAGAAGTCTTACGGCGGATTGGCATAGCCTACGGTGTTATGGACTCGCTCAGCGGGAGTATTTGGCGTTGTCGGTACCTGTGCAGGAGGACAAAGATCCGGATCTTCAAATCGCTTGTGATCCCTGTCTTACTCTATGGTTGTGAGACATGGACACTAAATAGTGACTTGAAGAGACGAATCAATGCCTTGGGTAATAAGTGTCTTCGCAGAATCATGGGGTATCGCTGGGATGATTACGTGTCACCAACTTCGGCTATATGGGCATGTGGCACGCTACCCTGAAACCGATCCTTCCCATCGGGTTGTATCTGTAAGAGACAATCCGGCGTGGAGGAGGCCAAGGGGGAGCCCACAAGGCTCGTGGCTGGGGCAAGTTGATGTTTCTTGTCGAGAGCTGCTTGGTATGGGAAAGGAGCCTGCATGGGATTTCGCGCGTGGTGACTCTCGGAAATGGCGTCGTAGGGTGGGCGAGGCGACGCGCCCCCCGGCGTATGCCCCCAATGATTGATTGATTGTAGGATGGAGGGGAAGAAATTTTCCCAGGGTAAGGACAGGGCGATGACAGCTGGAAAGGCCAATTATGAAGGATTAGGAAGGCACCTGGAGGTAATTAGAGCGGTTAGACATGGAAGTGTGGTCGGGGCTGAGGAGGTAATTAGAGCGGTTAGACATGTAAGTGAGGTCGGGGCTGAGGAGGTAATTAGAGCGGTTAGACATGGAAGTGAGGTCGGGCTGAGGAGGATTATACCTTATTTGTAAGGAATATAATTGACGGACAGAAAAGAAATATTCCTTATAGGGAAATAAGGTCCAGAAAGAGTGATCCAAAATAGATGACCACTAATTTAAAACACAACATTGGAGTAAAAAGAAACATTTATTTAAGGTTCAAGGCAGGATTGGTAGGCAAAGAACAGTATAACGTGATGGCAAGGACAGTGAAGAAATTAACTCGAGTTGCTAAGAACAATTATGAGATTAAAGTAGCAGGACAGGCGAAAAATGACCCAAAGGGGTTCTATCAGGTATATAAAACCAAGACAAGGGAATTAGTTGGGCCATTAAGGTCAGGACAGGGTGAGGTCTTAAATATGGATGAGGATATGTGTAAAAGTCTAAATGATTATTTCTTAAGTGTTTTTACGGAGGAGGATACACAGACGATACCTGATAGTGAACAGATGTTCAAAGGAAGCGATGAGGAGAAACTCAAAGATATTGTGATAACTAGGGAAATGGTGAAGAGGGTATAGATAAAATGAAGAATTTTAAATCGCCAGGACCAGATGAAGTGTATCCCAGGGTATTAAAGGAATGCAAGGAGGTTGTTAGTGAGTCGTTAGTGCACATTTTTAGGAAATCGGTTGAGATAGGCGATGTGCCATTATTGTGAAGGAAAGGAAATGTTGTTCCCATATTTAAGAAGGGAGACAGAGGACTAAAGTCAAATTATCGACCCGTAAGTCTAACGTCAGTGGTGGGTAAATTATTGGAATCTATTATTGCAAAAAACATTAGAGAGCATTTAGATAAACATAGTTTGATCAATGATTCACAACATGGATTCACCAAGGGTAGGTCATGTCTCACCAATTTATTGAGTTTTTATAGGAAAGTTTATGAGACGGCAGATAATGATATGGATTATGATATAATATATCTGGACTTTAGTAAGGCATTTGACAAAGTACCACACGAGCGACTCTTAAATAAGGTTAAGGCTCATGGAATAGATGGGAAGGTTCTTCATTGGATCAGAGCTTGGCTAAGTAATAGGCAACAAAGGGTTACAATTAATGGTTCTAAATCTGAATGGGGACTGGTGACAAGTGGAGTTCCACAAGGGTCTGTTTTGGGTCCATTACTATTTTTGATTTACATCAACGACTTGGATAGTGGGATTAGCAGTGATATCAGCAAGTTTGCTGATGATACTAAGATAGGTAGGATTATTGGATCACAGTCTGATGTAAACATATTGCAGGGAGACTTAGATAAACTTAACGAGTGGGCAGTCATATGGCAGATGGAATTTAATATTGAAAAGTGCAGCGTTATGAATGTTGGTAGAAAAAATCCTGGTAATAGATACACCATAAGCAATGCATCGCTGAAAAGATCAGAAGGTGAAAAAGATCTTGGAGTGAGGGTGAGCCCAGACCTCCGACCTACGAAACAATGTATTGAGGCCAGAAATAGAGCTAATAGGGTATCAGGATTCATTACCATAAGTGTTAAAAGTAGAAGTGCGGAAGTTATTATAAAGCTTTATCTGGCTCTAGTCAGGCCTCACCTAGACTATGCGGTTCAGTTTTGGTCTCCATATTACAGGATGGATATAGCCTTATTAGAAACAGTGCAGAGAATGATGACCAAAATGATACAAGGGATGCGTAACTTTAGTTATGAGAAGAGATTGAAGTTATTAAAATTACACTCACTCGAGAGACGCAGAGTAAGGGGCGATCTGATAGAAGTTTTTAAGTGGATAAAGGGATTTAATAAAGGAGAGGTAGGAAAAGTTCTTACGGCTTTTAACCAGGGTAGAACAAGAAGTAATGGATTCAAGCTGGAAAAGCGTAGATTTAGAAAGGAAATAGGGAAAAACTGGTTCACAAATAGGGTGGTAAATGAATGGAATTGTCTCAGTAGACAGGTAGTTAGTGCAGAGTCATTAGGGAGCTTTAAAGAGGGGCTGGATAGGTTCATGGATGGGGAAGAAAGGTGGATGTAGGTAGTTTTAGGTGACAGGAACTACCACATGTAGGCCTCGCGGCCTCTTGTAGCTTCGTTATTTTCTTATGTTCTTATGTTCTTATGAAGGCAATGTGCATTTCTTCTGTATCCTGTAAAGTTTACGAGGTTAGAACATTATTCATCCATTCCTTACTAGTGTCACTTTTAATATTTACTGTACCATAAAGCAATAGACAACATATTGAGTGATACCACGTTTATCTTTGCATACCTATAGACAG
>JACEEZ010017472.1:7500-10000 GCA_016584305.1 Chionoecetes opilio | reverse complement strand
TAATAGGCTGCAAAAAAAAAAAAAAAAAAGTAATCGGATCATCTTATAAGTGGGCTTAAAACCTTTTCCTGGTCAACCTGCTTCCAAAACTGTGACATATGATGGGATTCCGCCACAGGGGGCGGCACCTATCGCGGACAGACAGACAGACAGACAGACAGACAGACAGACACACACACACACACACACACACTTTCGCTTATATTATTATAGATATATACGCATCATATAGACTGGTTTATCAGTATATATGATATACTGTAATCTTCGTAAATGTTTGTTCTATAATATCATCAAATAAAAAAACAGTAAAACACGGTACAGACATGCCATTACGAGACTGAAGAAATATGCATGAACTTAATATTCACTTAAACTCTTCGCCATTTAAAACTTTGCGAGTCAACTTTTATCATGAAGGGTATCAATAGAAGCGCAATGTTATTAGCTTTCCATTGCTATATTTCGTTATCTGATAAATTAATTAGAACTATGCATAAATTAGCGTTAAATAAATAAATAAAATCATCAACTGGGTAATTTTCCCGATTGATGAGGTTATTTATTTAGCTAACGCTAATTTATACATGGTGCTAATTAATTTATCAGAAAACGAAATATATAAGTAAATAAATAACATCATCAATCGGGAAAATTACCCGATTGTGATTTTATTTATGTATTTAACGCTAATTTATGCATGGTTCTAATTAATTGATCAGATAACGAAATATAGCAATGGAGAGCTAATAAAATTGCGCTTCTATTCATACCCTTATGATAAAAGTTGACTCGCAAAGTTTTAAATGGCGAAGAGTTAAGTGAATATTAAGTTCATGCATATTTCTTCATAGTCTCGTAATGGCATTTCTTTAGCGTGTTTTACTGTTTTTTATTTGATAATATTATAGAACAAACATTTACGAAGATTACAGTAAATCATATATACTGATAAACCAGTCTATATGATAGTCCATAGACCACTATATCTCTTTGTCGGGCGCCCCGCAGGCCCCTATGCAGCCCCACAATTCAAAACATTGTCGCGTGTGCAGTCCAGGTATACAGTGGTCTATGTTGTGGGTAATGGTCGGGTTGCTGGTGTTCAAGTAATTACATATATTTTTATTATTACTGGTGCACTGCTGCTGCTTCTGCTGTTGGTGGTTGCGGTGGTGGTGGTGATGGGTGGTGATATATGCTGGTGAAATGGTGTCGACGAGGCGATGACAGTGGTATAGTGGTGAACAAATCCCCCCACTGTCATACAAGCTCATCTTTACAGATTTTCCAATACTCTCGTCTACAGCATCTATGAGCATCCCGGCGGTTGTTATCGATTTCAGGCTAGACATGTTAACCAGGTGTGCGCGGGTGTGTAAGGAGCCCCGACCTGCTGTGCTGGCTTCCCGGCTGCATATTTCCGTTCTCTGGAATAGTATGTCGTATGGGGGATGTCGAGCCAATCAACGATGTCCAAGCTCGTGACGTCACATTGGGGGTGGAGCCTACCTGATCGCCGGGCTATAATCTGTGTTTTATTGAAGATTATACATATAATATTGTTTTATTTAATGTAACCTAACCTAATCTAGACTTTTCCAGACTAATCTAGGTAAACCTTTAGTTTAGACTAATCTAATTTCTAGACTAATCTAATCTAATCTAGACTAGACTATAAATTATGTTAAATAAAACTAAGATTATAACCCAGCGATCACTTAAGCTCCACCCATATATGACGTCACGAGGTTGAACAACGGTGATTGGCTAAAGACATCCCCCATACCACATAATATTGCAGAGAACGGCAATATGGTTCCCGGCGCCTGCCTCGGGGGTCGGCGGCACTCCAGCGTTGTGATATTCATGAGTCTCGTGCAGGTCATTCTGATAATGGAATTGGTGCAAATCGCGGTTTTTAGTACTCCCTTTATTGTTCCATACAGGTTATGTCGAAGGTAACCAAAGGGCACGTAAGGATAAAAAAGCTTGAAAATGTAATATTGTCATCCGAACTTTCGTAACCCTTCCGCAAAAAAGTCATTTAATCTTGCATTATCTATACCTTGTTAATTCAGTTTCCGTTCAACAACATGAGAATGAAAAACAGCAAAGTAAGATTAAGTCACCACATAACTTACACTAAGGACAAAAACAATTCTTTACAGAAATGAGACACTGAAGGGGAAGGAACTATATTAATCAAAGAAATAATGGACAAAAATAGTAAAAACGTTGGAGTGTCGTGGGAGTCAGGGTAATACTAATAACAAAGCAATTCCCCATGAACGCTCCTCTAAATGTCTCTTTCGTCTTGCCAGTTTCTTCCGCTTCAGAGCTTTCCAGACTCCAGCTAATTTGCTTTCTCTGCTGAATATAACCTATAACTATAACCTATAAGCTAACCTGGGTATAAACAGAGCTGAGCACACACTAATAATAACTGCGAATAACCTAAAAAGAAAAAAAGAAAAAACTCAGTGCTAACGTGCAGGAA
>JACEEZ010017472.1:0-2500 GCA_016584305.1 Chionoecetes opilio | reverse complement strand
TCATATTCACACACACACACACACACCACACACACACACGTGGTCCTAGACATATACATAAATACACGCTTGGTGTACTAAAGAAGACTTCTTTAGTCGACCAAGGATACATGTACATATATAAAATGTACGTACATTTACACCTAAAAAAATAAGTACTCTTTAAAAACATACACACACACATATATACGTACATATGAACAATCACAATTCAGAATATAAATAGGGATGTTCATAAATAGGCGTAATGTTCAACACGTAACATCTTTCCCGGTCCACAACGCGCCTCAAGTGCTGCATTATACAGACAAGTGAGTCCATTGCAGCCCCGCCTCGACGCTACTCAATCAGCGACTTAGCGTAACGAGCCGCCGAGGCTTGCCACCCTAATGCCTTGGCCTGCCCGAGATTTATGCCTGGAGTGAGGCGGCTCGTTCAAATATCACACACAACTCCTTTACCTGCGGACCTGCGGTGGTTATTTAATATGTGGTTTACTTTACTAATCAGTAATCAGAACAACAACCATGAACACCAATATTTACTTCAAACATCTATACCGAGACAACTTGCTTGGATCATCGGTATTTATGATCCAAAACGAAAATAAAGTTAAACTACTGGTTGACTGTTAAAGTAGGTATTTGTGTGGCTGTCTGCTGCCATCATAAGTCATGCCGGTGTTGAGCTGCAGATATGTGCTGGATTCATCAAGCTACAGTCGCACAATAATGCTCCGGGCGTCGAGAAAGACTGACAAGCAGTCTCGAGACGAATAATGCTGCCCAAAAGGCCCGCTGCCAGATGCTCACAACACTACCATAATCTCCTTCATGCATCTCTCCTTCAACTCTTCATGGCTGTTTCCTAAAAAAGTAAATGTCAAAAAGTCAAATATGCACATACACACACACACACACACACACACACACACACATTGATAGATATATATATATATATATATAATATATATATATATATATATATATATATATATAATATATATATATATATATATATATATATATATATACAAGTGCTTGTGGGCCCTTCGGACCCATGTATTGATGTTTGTAGTAGTAGTATATTTTAAATAACAATGTGAGTGCAAACTCCAATCGTGTTGTTGCTGTCGTTGGTCACTGGTCAAAGTGCTTCGGGGTAGACCACGTTCCGTGTGATTCCAACCCTTTGTGTGCCGTGTGATTCCAACACACACACTCACACACAAACGTTTAAGTCAATGAGTCTACTGAGTTTGTGGAATACTGTTACCCTTCTTAGTATGGTTATTTTACGGATAACGGGTTCACTCCATGTTGATACTGGTTGACTAACCTGTAAGGGGTGATTGCCGGATGATGCCCTCTTGACGGGCTGGTAACTTGCTTCGTTGCCCAGAGGTACACATCAAATAAAGTGGTATGTATGGGCTAAACGTGGTCGAGCGGTTCTTACGTAATTTATAAGTATTCTTTAGTGCCAAAGGATTCGAGTAAGACAATATACTACAAAACGATAATATATTATATAGATATGATATATATAAATTATATAAGTATATATATATAGAATATAATATATATATATAATATAAATATAGTATATACTATTATATATATATTTTTAATATATATATATATATATATATATATATAATATATATATATAATATATATATATATATATATATATAATAAGTATACATAATAATGTAGATTGTTAATAAGCCAATAAATATATATGTCAATAAGGGTTATACATTAATAATGTCACGCAGTTCGTTAAGTAACGGCCAATGAAACTAATGTCTAATAGACAGAGCTGGGAACAGTTAATGACGTGACAAGGTACTCCACACCCCCAGGTGTGGGGTACACACAGACACACAGGAAGGTGTCGTGAGTAGGAGCGCAAGGTAACACGTCTCCTGGTGATCTCTGTGTTCTGTCCCCTCTCCGGCCAGTTGCAGCATATAAGGAAAGGAGGCCGGAACTGACAGGTTCCGGGGGACATGTCTCTCAGGCCTGTTGCACTCTCGTCAGCGTCATCATCCTTGGGCAGAGCGCTGAGATGATACACACACAACTTGTGTGTGTATTCTGGAGCCAGGGGCGAGGTGTGTCTACGTGTTGCATCAAGACACCGGGTTGACTGTCCACGTCATTCTTATGGGCCATGGCGTGATACTTCGTCAACATAACCTCATCAAAAGGTGTCAGCACTCAGCATCCGCTAGGCGCCAGTACAAGACACACAAATACTCGGACATCCCGTCTTAGTATAGATTAACACATACATATAATATATAATCCGTACGCTAATATCGCTCTCCCCTTATAACAATGCGTCCTCGCATTGTATAAAAACATGTATACCTAACTGGTGTTACATCGTTGTGTATCTATACCGATTCTCAGTGTTGCCAATCCTTACAATACCTAACAGTGAGGGTTACAACACTAGCAAGAAATGTTTGCAATATGATACAAGTGAGGGT